>RXON01002036.1:0-23240 GCA_009667805.1 Leptobrachium leishanense | reverse complement strand
GGGACAACGGTTTACCCTGGTCACTGACCATGCTCCCTTGCGTTGGATGCACACCAACAGGGACAGGAACTCCAGGGTCCTGCGGTGGTTTTTGTCGTTGCAACCGTTTCACTTTGTTGTGCAGCACCGGGCTGGTCTGCTGCATGGGAACGCTGATGCTCTCTCTAGAGTGCATGGCCTTGCGGCGGCGGCCGCTTCTCACTCTTGTGTTCAGCTGGGGAGGGGGATGTGTGACAGAGTACAGGATCATGTGTATATAAGCCTGAGGTTGCAACGTGCTGTGTATCCAGGTTACTAACAGGTTAAAGGCTCCTGTCCTGCTAGCACACCTTTTCTCCATCCTAATTAGCTCGGGCCTATTTAGTAGGTCTGGGAGAACAGGGAAATGTTTCAGAGTGGAGCTGAACCAAGCCCAGAGAGGTTGTCTCCTAAGTTGTCTGGTAAGGGACTGACTTTTGGTTACCTATGGTTCAAACGTATGGTTTATGTTTTTTTTTGTGCTGGAAGCAGAGTAGCTGCTCCAGCCTCCTGTAGTCAGAACCTACTACTGTGAGTTAGTCTCCTGACAGGAGTAGGCCTGTTCATTTGTTTATCATTTGTTGTTACTTTCCTTTCTGCGTGGCAAAACATGTGATTAAAAGGGGAATCACCCAAAAACCCGCAAGAGATTTACTGTTCACCAAATAAACGTTGTTTGCAGTGCAACCTCCTGGCTGTCCTGACCCTCTTTGGCCATGACCCTACCACAATATATAGCCCACAACAATGTATCTAACATTTACATGTAATTCAATCCATGTACAGTATTTTCCCGCCCAAAATTTTAACCCACTCCTCCCAGAGAATATTCCAGGGACCTGTCTGTCAGTCATGGCCCGTTTTCTTAGGCAGGGCGACTGGGCTGCCTTGACTGACTAAGGAGGAAGGGCCCCTACACAAAATTAAACCACACCTAAAACCATGCTGATTACCAAAGCCAAACACAATAAACACAGACACATTCTTTTTATGGGTAAATTTAAATAAAGCTGTGGCCAAAGCCAATTTTTTCCATAACATAAACCGTAAACCATATAACACGCCCACTGTCAGCAGAGGCGTAACCATGGTACAACCTTCACAAAGGTACAACCTTCACAAAGAGTTTGACCTCCCGCGCACCGTCAGCTGCATCAGGAAGCCCCCTCTCCCAACTGCTCACTTGCGCTCCACCTTCCAGATTCCTAATTTTCACGCTGTCCAGGATAACTTCCGCCGCCGCAGCCTGAGCTCTACCTCACGTTCAGGCAGCGACCCCCCCATAGCCAGCGCCGCCTCAATCCCAGACTGCAAACCCACATTAAAAATGTCCAGGCCAATATCGATGAGGTGAACGCCATCAGAATGCACAGGGACAGCATCGTCACCCTCCAATTCCGGATGGCGAATAGCCAGACCCCCCAACCGAAGAACAAAACGATAAACAGAGTGATTCAATTTACGGCAGGCACGTTCAAGGGCATGAACATCCCCCAAAGCTGACCACGCAGGGCAAAAAACAATTTCTGACCACACCAAACAAACACCAGGCAGCAAAGCTTGGAAATGCACCAGATCCTCCTGAATAGAACGAAGAAGGTCGACTGTTTGTAGATGCCCCAAATCATTCCCACCAGCATGTACCACTAAAATAACAGGACCGCTCACCAAACACCGCAAGGTCGATACCTCCCGGAACAATTGCCCCACCGTAAACCCCGAATCCTCCGCCAACGAACCCGCACCTGATCCGAGGAGAAACTGAGGTTACACCCATAGGAACAAACCGAAGCCTGGCACCCGGTGCCCAGCTCAATGAACAAAAGAATGTCCAAGGATCCACACTGTGCAGGAGGGAAAACCTTAGGAAATAAAAAGAACACCAAAACATTGAAACATGCAAAGCAAAAAACCACCAAGAATTACAAAAGATGAGGAAGGATATATGAACGATGTCGTGCAGACGACCGTCGCCCAACCCTCATAACTTGCTGCTCCGACAGACCCAGTCCTGCAGCCGTAGTCGCCTCGCCAATGCGAAAAGAGTGCGCTGAAAATTGAGAGTCGGGTAAACCCAAATGCCACAGAGAAGTTCGAAAAACACACACAAACTGAAAACGCGTCAACGCAGAGCCAGACTGGTGACAGAGAAAATAACCTGGCGCCGAACCCCGACCATTCAGGTACTCCCCGATCCAATGCAAGGGACACAAGGAACCACCATGACCCTGCAGGTAAACCTCAGCCCCCTCTCCCAGCCCTGTCAGTCTTCGAGCGCCGGAGCCACAGATGAACACCTGCATTCGACAATCACACATCCGAAAACTGTAACGCAGCAACCGAGACATGACAGACAACGGACCCTCTTTTTTATCCTCAGCAACCGGGACACCAAAATCCAATGCCACAGCACGAAAAGCATTCAAAAGGACAGAACAAACCTCTGAGTCACACGGACCAACAAAGAGGAAGTCGTCCAAGTAATGAAGTAAAGATTTCGTGCCGGACACAGTAGCCACCACCCACTCAAGAAACGTTACGAAATTCTCAAAATATTGGCAGGAAATCGCACAGCCCATGGGCAGGCATTTGTCGAAGTAAAAACGATCACCCAACACACATCCCAGCAGATGATAACAGTCCAGGTGAATGGGAAGAAGGTCGAAAGCTCAATATCCGATTTTGCCAACAGTGCGCCCTTCCCAGCCGCCCGAACCAATGCAAGAGCTTTGTCAAAAGACGCATAATGAACCTGGCAATCTTCAGGGGAATACCGTCATTCACAGACAAACCCCTTGGATAAGAGAGGTGGTGAATGAGCCGAAAAGAACCTGGAACATTTTTTGAAACTAAGCCAAGGGGAGACACCCACAAATTAGGGAAGGGCAGAGACAAAAAGGGGCCAGCCATCCTACCGAAGGCAACCTCCTTATCCAACTTATCCTGAACCACCTCCAACTTGTCAAGGGTCGATTTCAAATTGCGTGCAAATTGGGGGAGATCGGAATGCAAAAAAAGAATTTGAAAACCACTACTGAAACCCTGAAACAATTCCTGTGCGGACGCACGTTTAGGGTACCGTTCTAGCCATGGGGCCATCTTGCCCACGCTCACTGGGGTCACCCCCCTAACCCATTGTCCACGCTCACCGGGGTCACCACCTCTAATCCTGCCATTTCTGTTAGGGTCAGATTCACTTCGGAACGTGTTCGCTTTTTTAAAACATTTGAAAGCGGGATGTCCACCACCGCATTGAGAGCATTGATGCTGGAAGCGACAGGAGCTGAACCATATGCAGTGGCTCTCATTAAAGAGCCAGCAGACTCCCCGCTTTTGTGTTCTCGAGGCGACAACAGCTGATCCTGCAGAGTCATGAAAAAGAAGAAGTCGGGCGATTTGGCGTCATTAAAAGCAACCACAAGCTACCATCTTGCACATCAAAATGTAAATCCGGACGCACAACCAACTTTTGACGGAACCTCTGATCGTACTGATACCAGCATTGACCCCCATAAACCTTATACTCCCCACAAGACCAAATCCAAGTACGCAAAAAGAGACACACCCAGCGAAGGCAAGTGCTCACACAGCACACTTACATAAATCAAAAACCCTTGCAGCCAATTGCCGAAGGTAACCGGCAACTGCCGTTCAGTCTTATCCTTGTTCTTATCCCCACCAGTCAGCGGCTTGCGCGGTTTGTCCACAGACTCCCTGTCCTGAGGAACCAAAGATAGCAAGTCCACAAACTCCCACCGAATAATTTTGTCCTTAACATCGTTAGAAATCATCATAGCCAGTGGTGCCATCTCACAGACTGTAGGCTGTGGGACCAGCACCGGAGGAAAAGCTGGAGGAGGTTTTGTCTCTTTGACAAATCAATGATAGTAACGGAGGTATTCAGGGTTTTAATAAAAAATCTATTTATTATATCAAAATTAAAACCATACTGACGTTTCAGGCCCATTAGGGCCTTTATCAAGGTCCTTGAAAAAGGCTCTAAGGAGCAGAAATGTCGGATTTCTTATTGTTTTGAAATAAAGCTATATTTTTTATTTATGAATTCATCGAGTCCTCCCTAACGAATATTTATCTATATGTATATACTGTATGTATATTGCAGGGCTCTAGCACCGAAGCATGGGACCTTTTTTTCTCCTCTAGCTAGTGAAGACAAAATGCTTTTCTATTTCTCATTTATTTAAATAGCCAGCAGCCTGTCCTGTAATGCGGTGCTAAGACTCAGGATACTCGAGGTAGTGCTAAGCGCCGCCGTGAGCATCCCCTCCATGGAATCCATAGGACACCATTGAGGCTATCACTGCCAGTCACATGACCTGCAGGATCTCACCTCACGAGATCCAGCAGGTCGGTGTAGTGATTTGCAGAGGGAGACTGGCGGACTTTTTTCACCCAGTCTCTCTCTGCTCCCAGAGGCAAGAAGAGGCGAAATCAGTTAGCACCAGGTCCTAGCTGTGGTTAACTTTTCAGTTAACCGCAGCAGGATGTAATTAGCGTTAAGACTTTGTAATCCTAATGCTAATTAACACTTTGCGCTCCCCATTTTAAGCATAGGGAGCACAAAGTACTTTAACCTCGCGCTGAAAAGCGCAAGATTCCAATCACTAATGGTTTTTCTAACCCGTTACCGTTTGGAATGGAATATGGTCATTTCGCGCTAGGGCCAGCAAAGCTAACGTTAATGCTCACACAGCTGAGCGCTAACGTTGGCGTATGTAATGTGGCCCAAGAAGTTCAGTTTTGGAGAGGGCGCGATTTAGGAAACGAGCAGTCTTCCAGGTGGATGAATCATAATACGCTGATCAATTCTGTGTTTAATCTATGTGGAAACAAAGGGCCTTATTACAATCTTCGCGCAAACATTTGCGCCCGCGCAAACATGCATTAACGCGAGGGGCAAAACCCTTTAAACAGAACGTCGTATTACAATGTCAGCGCAACAAATGCCTGTATATGTCTACCAAGGGTGAACCTGTGCGAACGCTGCGCAAGCTTACTGTACTTCGCGCATCCTATACTTAACATTGTGAGCGCAAATGCATTTGTGCGCTGGAACGCAGATGGTATTACACTTTAGATACAAAAGAAGGGGGCGCTGGAGTGGCAGTAGGTGGAGGGGAAGAAAAACACGGAATTGGAGCAGTACAGCAGCTAAGCACTCAAGAGGGTCTATCCCAAAGGACCCAAAAAGCGGTATATGTGAAAAAATGGGAAATAGAGACCAGCGCTCGTACGAAACCCCACTTCCGTGGGAGATGAATGATACACCACAATAAGGGGAAGTGCACCCCAAAAGTATTGCGGATAGAAAGTGCAGCACAATAATAATGACCTGTATATACTTCAGTCCAATGGAGTCAGGTGGAGGTCAATGTACATGCAAAGGAAAAATAAAAGACACACATATATAGTGCAGTATGCCTGTATAAAAATATCAGGTGGATATGTGAAAAAATAAAACTCACATATGGTGGAGCCTGTACAATATAGGCTCAATATGATCACAGTGGGTCTCTTCAGGGATGACCCAGTTCTGTCTTCGTGAAGTACCAAAGGTTACTCGCATAGCCCATACATGAAATGAAGCAGACACATACCATAGTACAGCATTGTAAGCCACAAAGTATAGAAGCCAAGTGGTCGCAACACTTATGTGGTTAAGAGCCTGTGTGAATTCACTGGCTCTGTATATGCGCCTAGGTGTAAATAGGGATACACCAAACCCCTTTCACTGGATAAAAAATGGGAAGCAGGCTTTCCACCAAATAAAAAACGATTTAATACATAAATAAAATAAAATAAAAAGATACATCCAAAACGCGTTTCGCCGCTAACGCAGCTTCATCAGTTGGTATCCAAAAAGAAAATATAATTTTAAACGAATCTGACAAACATACATTTATAGTAACGATCATCAGTTAAACAGGTTAACAGGTGTGTTCAAAAGACGCCACTTCCGATCCTCTCTGCGTTCCAGCCTGGACTGCGGCACTTCCGGAATCCCCTTTCCGGACGGGGAATAACATATTTTACTGTGCGAGGGTGGGCGCATGCGCCGTAGGATCCAGCCATCGGTTTTCCTATCATACGCTGCTCGCGTCTTGCTTGGTTCCACAGATGCTCCGAAAAAGGGGGCCCTCTATCCCTATAATAAGTCCGCCGGGCTGCATGCATATACCGCAGGTCCTTATTTAGGGGGGCGTATTCCATTAGGACATATAGGTCTCCGTGAAGTATAATTTCCATATGCAAAAAAGGAAAAGAAAAAAAGGAAAAGAAAAAAAGGAAAAGAAAAAAAAATATATGGAAAGAGGGCATATAGACATATAATAAGCCATATAGAAAATAAATAGGATAAAGCAAAACATATGAAGCATAACAATATACCAACACTAAAATAGCAGAGGTAAGGGTGATAGTAAATAATAACATATACAGTAAAAAATTATTATAGAACTGCATGAGAAATGGTGAAAGCGAAAGGTCATGTATTCTCCATAATGAGGAAAAACAAAGGCCCTAAATAACACATATAAGAAATGTGAACATCCTTGAGGAACAACAGTAATTATAAAAATTATAAAAATGATTATAAAAAATGACGGACTTCAAAATCACTGTTGAGGCCAGCAGGAATCAGAGTGCCGCATTCAAAAATGAACCTCATTTCTTCCTTGGCCAAAAGGAGATGGTATTACAATCTATGCGCAGTTTGTAACGCAAAGCGTTTGCGCGCAAAATTTTAGCAACTCCTAAAAGCTGGTGTTAAAGGCAAATACACCAACCCAAAAAAAAATACACAGCAAAGTATACAGGTGAAACTCAAAAAATTAGAATATCGTGCAAAAGATCATTTATTTCAGTAATGCAACTTAAAAGGTGAAACTAATAGTTCAAGCCGTGATTTGTCATAATTGTGAGGATTATGGCTTACAGCTCATGAAAACCACAAATATATTAGTTTCACCTTTTAAGTTGCATTACTGAATGAAATGAACTTTTGCTTGATATACTATTTTTTCGAGTTTCACCTGTAGTTACACATTCTACACATACCCAACCAATAAATTTGAGAAGTTTGTGTGTTTTTTTTATTGATGCAGCATACTGTATATGCGCAGATTGACTTTGACAGGCGAAAAAACTTAAAGTGAGACAATTGTGGTTCTTAATTCCGATTGGCTGAATCTCGTGGAAAAAACTGTCCGCACACTGATTTCTGAGCGCAACGTTGCTGAGCGCGCATTTTTGCATGTCTGTTTTACGCGCGTTATTACTCAACGGATGAAGAAATGCGCGAGCATTGTAATACCAGCGGTGATTTACGCGCGTCAATGCTTAATGCTTCGCGCAAAAATTCATGCATTGAGCGTGCGTTTTTGCGTGAAGAATTTAACAGGGCCCAAAGTTTTTGATGTACATGCTCTCAGCTTATTTAATAACTTAAGAGAATCTCCCCCTTTCCGTGGACTAGTAATATGCTGAACCTCAAGGATGTTAACCCTGTGAGGTCTGCATACCGGCATTTTTTCTATTTATCACAAATTAATCCTATTTACAGATTTATTAGATTAAGTTTTTATTATACAAGAACAGGATGAAGTTACAGAATGTAACGTGAAATATTGAAATACGTGAAATTTCAACATTCTGTAAACATACCTATTTTTATTGTTATTCTTTAGTATAAATGTGTTTTGTTTAGTGACTGAATCTCCAGTTTGTTGTCTTGGCTTCCATGTTTTCTATGCTAAAACTGTGGTATTTATGAACGTGACATTTCATTTCAATCTCTAATGCTCAAATGCTAACTTGTGCATTTAATTGTGTTGTGGATAATAAGACACATTCTAATATTATTGCTATTTTCTCCTGTAGAAGCACTTGTGAGATTAATCAGAAGACACATCACAGAGCTGAGTGTTACCTGTCTCGGAAAGCTTCGTGAAAAGAGATTTACAGCGGATTAAAAACGCAGATTGTGAGAAAAAGTCACAATGAAGTATATGCTCTTATTCTTGTGCGCATTTCTAATGTGAGTTTAATTCTTAAAGTATCATATAAAGAATAAGTTCCAGGTTCTAATGAAGCATCCAAAAATCAAGACATATTTTAAAATACATATACTTTGAGCTTTATGAAACGCGTTAATTGCAGTTTTTTCATCATATATGTAGGCAGACTGTATATCCAGATATAAATGTACGTAACTACAGATGGGTAATATATGTTATACATGTGCAATTCATTTCATTAGAATTATTGATTCTTTTGCAATTCGGACAATTCAGGATTCTTTTCAAATGAAACCAAACAAATCATTTCCTTCTACGAAGATATTAATCATTGCTGGATGAAATAAATTGTGTTTTATTCAGCAGTCACAGATGGTCGGGATGGCTAGACAACCGTTACTGCAAGTGTGAAAACAAAAATTAAATAAATAAACCCTTATGGAGGTCAAAATGACCCCTTTAACACAATATGCCCCCACATTGTGCGAGTGGGGTCACATCAGCTAAACGGCGAGCATGAAGTTTCTAGGCATTAAACTCACTTAAACTGCCCAGCTGCTAGTAACCCCAGCCCCCACCTATGAGTGGTGGATGGGAGCTATAAAATGAAGGGTGTGCAACAGCACCCATTCATCTATGCTGATGAGTTTTTAACCCCTTCACTGCAGGTGACGTGTGGGGAACGTCCTCATTGACTCCATCTATATGCGGAGGACATTTCCCACACGTCATCTGCTAGTGGGAGCCCTGGGAGTGATACTAACCTCTCTCTCTGGGGTCCCGTGGCATCCTGACTTCCCCAAAGTCAGACGCCACTTTTATAGGTCTCCAAACTGAATTTCGTCATTGCGCCATGCGCGATGACATCATTTTCAGGCGACACCCCGGCAAAGCTGGGAGATCGCCTGGAAGGAGGGGGGATCCTTTCGGAACCCTCTCTCTCCCGATCAGGAGGTCCTAGCAAGACAAGCCAGGCACCGCTTAAAAGTGGAGAGTCTCCCCTTTTAAGCAGTGCCTGGCTTTAACCCCTGAGGCACCGGGCCGTGATCCGGTGGTGGCCGCCATCTTGGATGGCGGCTCCACCTCTGGGTCCCCCCGTCACCTGACGTCATTGCGCATGACGCGCTGACGTTAGTTAGCCGGGGAACCCCTAGGTGCCCAGGGATTTCCTAAACAAATCCCCTGGTGGAGATAGGGGGTTCCTTCCATTGAATAATGAATGGCCTTTCGAATGATACTTTTAACATGGTCATATTTGGTAAGAAAAAAATAATAAAAATAAAAATAACTAAAAAAAATAAAACCTTTTTTTTGTGTGTGTAGCGCTCACTCCCGGAGGAGCCGCTGAAATTGAACCACGGGTCAGTCTCCCCGCACTAGGGAATAAATATACTCCAGCACCGTTGTGGATTTTATAATTTAAATAGTTTACTAGCAATAAAAGCATATAATGGATAACACAGTATTCGTGGATATATTTACAGTAGTTCGTATTTCGGGAAACGCGCAGCGGAGAAGAAATACAAGGCTTCGTATTTCGGGAAAATGCGCAGCGGAACAGAAAAATACAATGCTTCGTAATTCGAGGAAACCCCGTAGCGGAAAAGAAAATAAGATACGAATCTTCAACCCCTTTCTGGATATTAGGGAGTGAGTCCCGCACAGGTTAAGTCCCGGACTGTAAGTGTGTGTGTGTGTTATGGTACCCTGGTACTATTCAACTGGCCAGTGAATTACTTAAAGCGGTGTCTTCGACTAGTCAAGTTGGGGCCCTGTGGGTTTTTGGAACAAACAACAGCGTGCTTTCTTGCTTTACAATCGGCCTTGGAGGCCTCTCACCCATCCGCTCGATAACCAAGGCTCCGCTGACCCAGGACGTCTCTCCGCTTGATGCTTCACTGGGATACTGGCTACTGGATCCGTTGTCTGGCTCTCTCTGCTCCGGCCACGACTTGACCGGGTTACCGCCTGCTCTCCCAATCCGATAGACCTGCGATACTCCTAACTCGGGGGTCCTCCGGCTTCCTTGATAGCAGCTTGGGTAATATCTGTGGATCACTGGGTCTCCCTCTTCCAAGGCTGGGTAACCCAATCTGGAATTCTAATAGGCCGCACCTGTGTTCTGGCCTAGTCACGGTTCCACTCTGCAGCACTGTGTCCTGTCTCTTTCACTCCCTGGCGCGCTCTGACTAGCTATCTCAATGAGGCTCAGGATGTCACTCGGCGTGTCCCACCCACTTCCTGTCTCCGTTCCCAGAGCATGCCGGGAAATGTAGTCCCAATGTTGAGTGTCTCTTATCGCGCTTGTCTCCCTCTAGTGACCAAAAATGGGTACTGCCACAGTAAGGTTTTAAACACAGCGCTACACTCTCCCCCTCCTAGAACTCTTGGGTCTCTCCAAGGAGGTACAACAGTTGCATTACATTTCAACACAGTTAAATAACATATACGGGTTCAGCAGCAAACATACAGTGGGTTAGATACACTTCTTCAAGTTGACTCATACTTTGGCTACCTCAGCTAACATAGCAGACACTTCGGGCAACCTTCGCACTGTGGTGACGGCCTCTTCAGTGCTATGTCCTGGTGAGTCGTAGGTGAGTTGCGGCGGGTCGAACAGAGCGTTTTGGTTCTGGATCAATCAGTTCCTCTTCAGGTGGAAGTACTATAGGTGCTGGCTCAGTCCTTCTTTCTGCCACTGGAGCAGACATCTCTTCGGAGTATGATCCCTCCAGTGAAGGCATAGAACTGTAGTCATAAGATTCGGCTTCAGGAGCTACAGGGATTTCAACAGTCTCAGGAACTTCTAGCTGAAATTCAAGAGTTTCAGGAACTTCTAGCTGAAATTCAGGAGCTTCAGGCCTCAAATTACTTTCCCACCGTTCAGGAACTGAGGCAACCTCTTCAGGCTCCGGTGAACTTATCCAGTCCAAACAAAAACTCTCTTCCTCACTGTCCCTTTTGCTCTTTTTGACAACCCGGGTCTGCTGAGACCGAGTAACAGGAGGCAGACGCGGAGCAGGCGGATTCGGCAGAGAAAGTTCGTCCCCAACTGGTATCCTCACAGCCTCTCTCAAAGGTAACAAATGATTTTGGTGCCAGTTCTTAAGAGGCCCAGCCTTCCCATCTGGCCAGATTTGATACACCGGCAGACCCGGCAGTTGCTTACAGACAATGTATACTTGAGAACTCCATCTGTCCGCCAACTTTTGCCTCGCAGCAGCACCCAAGTTCTTCAACAAAACCCTATCACCGGGTTGCAGATCTTGTATCCGAACCTTTAAGTCATAGTTCCTTTTGTTCCTCTGCTCCCTGTTTCCTGAGGTCAAACGGGCCTGTTCAAATGCAGAGGCCAGGTTCTTTCGAAGTCGATCCACGTAATTTCTATGGAAGCTACCGACGTCTGGTCTAGAGATAACCCAAACACCAAATCAACTGGCAGTCGAGCCTCTCTTCCGAACATAAGACGGTACGGTGAGTATCCAGTGGCATCACTCTCCGTACTGTTATATGCATGCACCAGAGTAGCTATGTGCGACTCCAACTCTGCTTCTCTATGTTTGACAATGTCCCAGCATATTAGCAGCGTGCGATTAAACCTTTCAGACTGAGCATCACCTTGAGGGTGATATGGGGTAGTTCGGGTCTTTTGGATTCCCAATAGTTCCAACAATTGCCCAACAAGTCGGCTTTCAAAGTCCCTACCCTGATCAGAGTGTATCCTCCTTGGTAGGCCGTAGTGAACAAAGAACTTCTCCATCAGAACCTTGGCCACTGTCGGAGCGCGTTGGTCTCTTTGGGAAAAAGCTTGGGCATAACGTGTGAAGTGATCAGTCACTATTAGAATATCCCTTGCCCACTAGCATCCGGCTCTAAGCACAGGAAGTCAATGCACACCAAATCCATGGGTCCCTGACTCTGCAGATGGCTCATTGGAGCGGTTTGGTCGGTAGGGTCTTCCTCTGAATACACCTCAGACATGAATGACAATAACTTTCCACTTCAGCTCTCATGCAAGGCCAATAGAACCTGTCTCGCACCAGCTTAAAAGTTCTTTCAGCACCCAAATGTCCATGCTCATCGTGTAGTGATCGCAGCACACTCTCTCTATGCTTAGTGGGAAGGAACAACTGTTGGGTCTCTTCAGCGTTAGTTGAGGGGCCCCTTCGGTAGACCACCCCATCCAACATCTTCAACCGTTCCCACTCCTTATAGACCAATCTGGCTCCATCTGGGGAATTTGTCAGCAGAATTTCCCGCTGGTTCGCACTTAGGGCCTTTATGGTCAATGCAATTAAAGGGTCTCTGGCCTGATCCGCTTTCAGGTCTTGTTTGGAAAAGGTAGGTAGACTTTCATCCCTCAATTGCGTAGGATTGCAGTAGAACTCAGGAACAGCCGCAGCCATGACTCCTATGGCCTCTGCTTCAATCCCTCCCTTGACCCGGCGCTCAGCTCCTTGACACAAAGCTTGCACCCCGTCTGGAGTCAACTGAGTCCATTCTGTAGTGTAGGGTCTTCTTGATAAAGCATCAGCATCTCGATTATTCACCCCAGGGCGATACTTCAGGCTGAACCGAAACCCTGACAGAGCGGCCAACCACCGGTGTCCCGTTGCGTCCAGTTTCGCAGTAGTAAGGATGGAGGTAAGAGGATTGTTATCCGTCTTTATCACAAACTCGGCTCCATACAGATAGTCCTTTAACTTGTCTACCACTGCCCACTTTAAGGCTAGAACTCCAACTTGTGGGTAGGTAGTTCTTCTCTGAAGGCGTAAGGCTCCGGCTCACGTACGCTACAGGCCTCAGTAGTCCACCATATTCCTGATACAGGACTCCTCCTAACCTTCTCTGCTGGCATCCACATGTAACTCATACGGCTTGTGAGGGTCCGCGTAGGCCAAGACAGGAGCCTGAGTTAGACTCTCTTTCAGCTTCAAGAAAGCACCTTCACATTGACTAGTCCATTCGCCCTGTATGGATTCTCAAGCTTTCCTTGGTCCTGGAGCGGATGGGTTTCGGTCAGGGGCCTTGCAGCCTTCTTCGGTACTTTCCTTCTGTAAGAGTTTGTTCAGTGGTTGAGCTATTTTCGCGAATCCTCCTACAAATCTTCGATAATATGAACAGAACCCCAAGAAAGATCTAAGTTCAGTGACGTTTCGAGGTCTAGGCCAGGAAGCTACGGCCTCCAACTTCCGAGGATCTGTCGAAACACCTTCTGCTGAGACCACATGTCCCAGATATGTAACGGACGGCAGACAGAATTGGCATTTCTCCAGGGACAGCTTCAATCCCTCTTCATGGAGCCTCTTCAAAACCTTCTCCAAACGTTGCTCGTGTTCTTCCAGAGTCTTCCCGAACACTATTATGTCATCCAGGTACACTAACACTTCAATCAGATTCATGTCCCCGACTGTCTTCTCCATTAACCGTTGGAACGTGGCTGGAGCCCCGTAAGGCCTTGAGGCATTCGGTTGAATTCAAAGAACCCCAGTGGACAGATGAACGCAGTTTTCTCTTTGTCTTCGGGATGCATTGGTATCTGGTGATATCCACTTTGCAGGTCTAGCACACTAAACCATTTTGCTCCAGACAAACACTGTAAGGCATCTTCTATCCGAGGAGTAGCGTATTGGTCTGGGATGGTTCTCCGATTCAGCGTGCGATAGTCTATGCATAGGCGGACAGAACCATTCTTCTTCCGGACCATCACTATTGGAGATGCATATGGGCTCCTGGACTCTTGAATCACCTTGGTTCTTTGCAATTCATTCAGCTGTTCTCGCAGCTCATCCAAGTCTCCCAGCGGAACTCGCCTTGACCTTTCACGAAACGGCTTGTCTTCTTGTAGTCGAATGCGGTGCTCAGTACTTTTAGCTAGGCCTACGTCGAACTCATCTTTTGAGAACAATTCTCTCCACTTTAAAACTTGAGACTGAAAATGTTTCATCCACTCGGATGAAATGGGAGCGTCCTTGGGGTAGAATCTTTCATGTGGAAACTCTTTGTGCACTCCCTCTCCTAAATCGGTAGGAGAGAGGGGCGTAGCGGACGCTACTTGCCCGATAGGCATTCGTGCTTTAAGGACCACTGGAGAATCAGACACATTGCACACGCTGACTGAGACTCTTCCTCGTGTTCTTTTCAGAGCTTTAGTGGAGATTTTTTCAGGGATTACTTCGACTCCCGTTCCACTCCCATGATTAAAATCGGTTTCCAGCACCACATAGGGGCCTGGTTGCGATCCGTTCAACTTGACTGAAGCCCGGAAGCTCGCCACTTCTCCAGCTTGCAGAACCTTCTCTGTTCCTTCTAATCTCCATAGGCGCCCCACTTCGGCAGGTGCCTTCTGTTCTTCGACCATCCTCTGATAGACTGGACGTAACATTGGGTGTACTCCTTGAGTAGAACCTTCTTCCAACACGACGGGTGTCAGGAGACGCCGCACCAAATCAGTATTCGTCCCCACTATCATGGAACTTCTGTTGGCACCCGAGGGTCGAGGACACACAATGGCAAATGCATCACAGCCTCCGGACTGTCCGATGACTTCGGATCCGATCTCCAACTTCACCTGTAGATACCCGTCATAAGGGAGTTTCTCAGTTCCGATACCCCAGATTTCCAGGTCCTTCAATTTCTGTAGAGGAATGTGCTTCAAATGTTTCTCATAGAAGTCTCGGTAGATCAATGTCACTTGAGCCCCTGAATCCAACAGAACTTTAGTGTAGACTCCCTCCACTTGGATTGGCACAATAGGAGAAGGACCTATCAGTTGATCAGGAAACTTGGTGGCGGTATCCGGACACTTAGACCCAGTTTGCTGTACCCTGGCCTTTTTCTTGGCCCGTGTAGGCTTTGGGTGTGCATTGCTTCCCCATGACGTAGGTCCGGATGCTAAGGGAGTGACTCTTTCAGTCCTGGCAGGTTCAGCAGTTGGCCCGACTTTGGGCCCTCTCGCCCTCTTAGTCCTGGCTTGATTTTTGGAGCAGGTTTCAACCTTCGGGCACCTAGGTTGCTCCTTCACTTGTGCCCTCTGGCGTTTCCCGCTGGTGGGGTAGATACTTAGCCAGCAAATCTCCAACAGCCACTATGAATTCAGGCCCGATCATGGCCAATGGACTGGGCACGGGAACACTTGCGGATTCGCCACGTGGCGTACTTGGCTGAATCAGTTGGACTTCCACCTCATCGGTCAGCTTCACGCTCGCACCCTGAAAACACACTGGAACACCCTTTCTCCATTCAAAAAGAACATACGTGTGAGAGGTATCTGTGTTCTTTTTAATGTCCAGGATTAACCCCTGATGATCTGGTGTCAGCGCGGCCACGGCCTGGCGAATCTGATCTTCGGCCCAAGTGTCTGCGGGAATATCCATGACTATACAACATTGTAACTGACTACTGTGCTCCTCACACCATTCGGCAACAGTGTCTGGATCCATATTTAACCCTTTAGATGCGGTTTTTCCAGAGACTGGATCCCGGAAACGAGCCCCCACGTGTAGCGCTCACTCACGGAGGAGCCGCTGAAATTGAACCATGGGTCAGTCTCCCCGCACTAGGGAATAAATATACTCCAGCACCGTTGTGGATTTTATAATTTAAATAGTTTACTAGCAATAAAAGCATATAATGGATAACACGGTATTGGTGGATATATTTACAGTAGTTCGTATTTCGGGAAACGCGCAGCGGAGAAGAAATACGAGGCTTCGTATTTCGGGAAAATGCGCAGCGGAACAGAAAAATACAATGCTTCGTAATTAGAGGAAAACGCGTAGCGGAAAAGAAAATACAATGCTTCGTAATTCGAGGAAACCCCGTAGCGGAAAAGAAAATAAGATACGAATCTTCAACCCCTTTCTGGATATTAGGGAGTGAGTCCCGCACAGGTTAAGTCCCGGACTGTAAGTGTGTGTGTGTGTTATGGTACCCGGGTACTATTCAACTGGCCAGTGAATTACTTAAAGCGGTGTCTTCGACTAGTCAAGTTGGGGCCCTGTGGGTTTTTGGAACAAACAACAGCGTGCTTTCTTGCTTTACAATCGGCCTTGGAGGCCTCTCACCCATCCGCTCGATAACCAAGGCTCCGCTGACCCAGGACGTCTCTCCGCTCGATGCTTCACTGGGATACTGGCTACTGGATCCGTTGTCTGGCTCTCTCTGCTCCGGCCACGACTTGTCCGGCTTACCGCCTGCTCTCCCAATCCGATAGACCTGCGGTACTCCTAACTCGGGGGTCCTCGGTCTTCCTTGATAGCAGCTTGGGTAATATCTGTGGATCACTGGGTCTCCCTCTTCCAAGGCTGGGTAACCCAATCTGGAATCCTAATAGGCCACACCTGCGTTCTGGCCTAGTCACGGTTCCACTCTGCAGCACTGTGTCCTGTCTCTTTCACTCCCTGGTGCGCTCTGACTAGCTATCTCCACGAGGCTCAGGATGTCACTCGACGTGTCCCACCCACTTCCTGTCTCCGTTCCCAGAGCATGCCGGGAAATGTAGTCCCAATGTTGAGTGTCTCCTATCGCGCTTGTCTCCCTCTAGTGACCAAAAATGGGTACTGCCACAGTAAGGTTTTAAACACAGCGCTACATGTGTATTTTTTATTAATGCAGCAATATTGTTCCCATCTCAATTATAATGTGAACAATGATGATGCACTCATGGGCGTCCACAGAATGCGGCAAGGGGGAGCACTCCCCCCCGGAACCATGGTTGCCTGTCTGCTCTGCCCAGACAGCTGTGTGTGCAGCCTGCTCGAGTGTTTATTACTCATAGCAGGCTGCACAGAGGCCTGTTCAATACCTCAGCCGCTGCAAGTGCTAAGTTAGCAACTTGCCATTGAACGCCGTTCAACCGCTCAGCGCTCAGCAGTGCTAACCTAGCACTTGCAGCGACCCGAGGAGATGCTGCGTGTAGCTGAGTGTGACGTTTTAAAGATGGCCGCCACCATGAAGCAAGTAACAATGCCGTACAGCAATGTTAATTTTGAGGTTTTTGTTCACCAAAGCACAAAATATTTATTTATTATTTCCCCCTGCACATAGACATATATTACAGTTCACTTTATATATTGTTTCAGAAGTAAACATAATGTTTATTCATTAAAAACTATCATTTGTGGTGTGTGCGTATAAAACGGGACTGTGCCGACTGCTTTTATTTATCATATTTTGTCCGAGTGATCCGAAAAACAATCTGAATTTTTCATTAAGAAATCATCGGCCATTTTGGATTCAAAATTCGCATCCAAAGGGTTCAACGACACTGCTGCAGCAAACTGAATTGCTGCGCTGCAGCAATTCAGCAGCTGCTGAGGTATTGAACAGGCCTCTGGAGTTCCGGTTAGTGTGGGGGTGGTCTGTGTGGATCTTGTGATGTCACCTCCTCACTCTGCCTCCAATCTACCACGTGCTCCTACTCACTGTTTAGACGCTGGGAGAGGCTGCCTGGGCTGAGATGCAGGGGCTGCTGCTGTGGCCATTGGAATGCTGAGCCCCGTTCAATACCTCAGCAGCTGCTGAATTGCAATTCAGTTTGCTGCAGGAGTGTCATTGAACGCTTTGGATGCGAATTTCGAATCAAAAATGGCCGATTTCATGATGAAAGATTCAGATTGTTTTTCGTTTGACTCGGACAACAGTTGAGGTATATATGATAAAGGAAAGCAGTCAGCACAATTCCGTTTTGTATGCACACAGCACAAATGATAGTTTTTATTGAATAAACGTTATGTTTACTTCTGAAACAAAATATAAATTGAACTGTAATATATGTCTATGTGCATGGGGTAAATAATAAATATTTTGTGCTTTGGTGAACAAAAACTTCAAAATGAACATTGCCGTACGGAATTGTATATTTCCTACTTATTTATTTTCTGTTAATCTGTATATTTGTGTTGTTTTTTAATATCTTGCATTGCATTACTTTGTATTTCTGTAACTGTAACACTTCAATGTTCTTGAACCCAGGACATACTTGAAAACGAGAGAAATCTCAATGTATCCTTCCTGGTAAAATCCTTTATAAATAAAGAAATTGTTACTTCCTTCATGGCGGCGGCCATCTTTACTACGTCACACTCAGCTACTCGCAGCATCTCCTCGGGTCGCTGCAAGTGCTAAGTTAGCAGTGCTGAGCGCTGAGCGGCAGAACGGCGTTCAATGGCTGATAAATTTGGATTTAAAGCAAACAAAACAAACTCCCTATAATAATTACCATTTATGAAATTTCAATAAACCTTTTTCAAGTTTCTTCTCATATATCAAAGTTGAAAACAGGTCGCCGCACTGCACCATGGCGAGAGACAACAAAATCGGCCACAAAGCAATGTAGCGTCAGTCCTGTCTGAAATATCCTTCCGTAGACAGGTCTTTTATTAGATTTCAAAGAACTTATAGCCAATCAGCATACAGATACATTTCTACGTCAGAGTTTAACCAACAGTGAGCCAAAAATTACTATATTGATTCAGAGATGGCTTTTTCTAGAATACACTTTTCACACCCCCCTTCCTGCACATAAAGGAAATGGCTACATTCCACAGGCTAACATCCTATGCAAGTAAAAGACTTGCAGGGTTTGACACTTATAATGGGGGGGGGGTGGATTCACACTACCTATCATATTAAAATACCTTTCAATTGTCTCATTGATCACATATACAATCGTGATCACAAAAAGGGATGAAACAAACTAGACAATTAAACTAATTATACCTGGGGCCATAGTATCCTAGCCTAATACCTGCATGATATACGAAAAGGATTCCCCAAGGATGCCCTTTATGAGCATAAAATACACTTATCTATCTAGATTCACTCTTCCAGCGAACCACATTTGGAGCGTAGGCAAAAATACCTAATCTAGACATTAAATAACTATTTATTCCCATTTCCCAAAATATAATTCACCGAACAAGAAAAGTATAATAACTTGAATGTAAAAGTTCATTTATCTAATAAATCAACATGAGTCAGATCTACATCTGTGTGTTTTCCTATGTTCAGCTTCA
This sequence comes from Leptobrachium leishanense, assembly GCA_009667805.1. Classification (NCBI taxonomy): domain Eukaryota; kingdom Metazoa; phylum Chordata; class Amphibia; order Anura; family Megophryidae; genus Leptobrachium; species Leptobrachium leishanense. The sequence goes on along the minus strand of RXON01002036.1, from coordinate 4,168 downwards.
CTCCACAGACCGCATACACACCTGCATTCATACACACTCTCAAGAAATACATTCTCATTTTCCCAATTCCATTCCTTTCTCACACTTATCTAGGGGATTAAATAAAAAAAAAAATATTCCATAATCTAATACCGTAGTCCACAGTGCGAGATGAAGGTGTGGTCTTTTTTTTTAACATCCCAGCTTGAGACGCATAATCATTGAATGTCATCAGAGCTCCCACCATAGGGACTCCTGAACAAGCTGTCTCTTTGCGCTGGTTGCTCATTACCTGTGACCTTTGACCTTGACACAAAATGTCCATGATTCGTTCCATATGCAGTCATTGTGACTGTCAGGTTTCTTGATGATGTGATATGGTTTTAGCAACAATAAAGAAAATAAAAAAGAAAAGAAAATATGTATACCCCGCTAATCATATACATCCATTCATTCATTGTCACTCTCAAATGCACGAAAACAATAAAAATGTTAATTTACACAAGAAGAGACACAGATAATACATTTTAAAATTTCCCCGCAAAGCCTGTCGGCCTCACGCCACGAGAAAAAAAATATACTACTTCTGACTCATTGTTAGAGAAAAATATATATATACAACTTTGGCTCAAAAGGGAAATAGCCGAAGTGCATACTCCACCCTTTATTAAATCTAAAAATTATTATTATTTTTTTTTTTTACTATCCTATTCAGTCTTGTTCGGTGTTTTGAAACAAACCTGGCGTTTATAAAACACACCAATCCTCAAATGAAATCAAAAAAATAAAAACAGCATTAATTTTATCGAATTAAAACTTTCCATTTACCACTATATATGTCATGAAACGTATTTATGCAAATGCATTAAATTATATGTTCCTAAATACATTAATTAACTCTAATTATAGAGGGGACCCTGCTATAGAGTTTACAATCTAAGAGGAGAGGGGACCTTGCTCCAGAGTTTACAATCTAAGCAGAGAGGGGACCCTGCTCCAGAGCTTACAATCTAAGAGGAGAGGGGACCCTGTCCAAGAGCTTACAATCTAAGCAGAGAGGGGGATACAGATTGTATATCTGTATACAGAGCCGGCTCTGTCACTGTGTATACAGAGCTGGCTTTGTGTATACAGAGACGGAGGGGGGTGTATATATATATATATATATATATATATATATATATATATATATGTGTAGGAAGGGGGCTGGTGTGTGTGCGTGTATGTATATATTTTTTGGAGGGGGGCCTGGTGTGTATGCCAGTATGTGTGGGAGGGTCATAGTTTGTGTATACAGAGATGGCCTAGAAAATGCAACACTCAGATCAGACACTTACACCTTTATTCTTCTACTAGTTGTAAAGCCTGCCCAGAGGGCAGTCTATTGTTGTGGTCAGCTCTGAAAAACAAATATGTGGACATGAATTCTATGTACTATCCAAGAGTATCTCTCTATATAAATGCGTTTGTAATGCATCCGTCGCCATCCCATCCACAACAGGAGGGCCAACTGAGCAGCTCTGATGGGTGCGTAACAGCTGACAGAGCAGGTTCCTCTTCCCTCTTAGATTGTAAACTCACGGGAACAGGCCCTGCTTAGATTGTAAGCTCACGGGCACAGGACCCTCTGATTGTAAGCTCACGGGAACAGGACCCTCTGACTGTAAGCTCACGGGAACAGGCACTCTTAGATTGTAAGCTCACGGGAACAGGACCCGCTGATTGTAAGCTCACGGGAACAGGACCCTCTGATTGTAAGCTCACGGGAACAGGACCCGCTGATTGTAAGCTCACGGGAACAGGACCCTCTGATTGTAAGCTCACGGGAACAGGACCCTCTGATTGTAAGCTCACGGGAACAGGACCCGCTGATTGTAAGCTCACGGGAACAGGACCCTCTGATTGTAAGCTCAAGGGAACAGGACACGCTGATTGTAAGCTCACGGGAACAGGACCCTCTGTAAGCTCACGGGAACAGGACCCGCTGATTTTAAGCTCACGGGAACAGGACCCTCTGATTGTAAGCTCACAGGAACAGGACCCTCTGATTGTACGCTCACGGGAACAGGACCCTCTGATTGTAAACTCACGGGAACAGGACCCGCTGATTGTAAGCTCACGGGAACAGGACCCTCTGATTGTAAGCTCACAGGAACAGGCGCTCTTAGATTGTAAACTCACGGGAACAGGACCCGCTGATTGTAAGCTCACGGGAACAGGCGCTCTTAGATTGTAAACTCACGGGAACAGGACCCTCTGATTGTAAAATCATGGGACCACCTTAGATTGTCTGCTCATGGGACCACCATAGATTGTCAGCTCATGGGACCACCTTAGATTGTCTGCTCATGGGACCACCTTAGATTGTCAGCTCATGGGACCACCTTAGATTGTCAGCTCATGGGACCACCTTAAATTGTCAGCTCATGGGACCACCTTAGATTGTCAGCTCATGGGACCACCTTAGATTGTCTGCTCATGGGACCACCACCTTAGATTGTCAGCTCATGGGACCACCTTAGATTGTCAGCTCATGGGACCACCTTAGATTGTCAGCTTGGGACCACCTTAGATTGACAGCTCATGGGACCACCTTAGATTGTCTGCTCATGGGACCACCTTAAGATTGTCAGCTCATGGGACCACCTTAGATTGTCAGCTCATGGGACCACCTTAGATTGTCTGCTCATGGGACCACCTTAGATTGTCAGCTCATGGGATGGGACGTCACTGTGTGTGTTCCGGAAGTGGTCGGTGCTGGGTGACAGGAAGATGGCGGCCCGCAGGCCGGAGTGGGAGAGGATCCGAAACCGTGTCCTCCCACCCCCCGAGCACTGCGTGGCTGTGGCATTGCTGCAGGGATTCGCTGTGATGCTGCCCGCCCTGTCAGACCCCAGTTGGGTGGTGGGGCAAGCCGAGGGCCAGGCCTTCGTGTTCGTGTTCGTGTTCGGAGTGCCCTAGTGCCTGTACCTGGGACTCATCCTGACGGAAACCGGTGAGACCCCAGAGACGCCGTGCAGGGAAGGAGGGTCGGGTTCTGGATGAGGGAGAGGGTCGGGCTGTGATGATGCGGGAGATGTGCAGAGGCGTGGCACGTGCTGGTCTGGCTGTTTCCCTGCAGAGTTTTGCCGCGGCGGTTTGTTGCGCACGCAGCCAGCAGTACGCTGGTTGCGCGCACATGCGCAGAGGCAGCGTGGCGACGGACACTCTGCCTCTTACTGTATTATGTTATAGATGATTAGTCTTGCATCATGTTTCGCAGCCTCCGTATTACTACGCTTTATTTTATGACTGTCCCCTTCATGACATTGTCAAAAGGGCAGAATATGGATGCCACTAAAATGTTGCCCCCCCCCCCCAAAAATTTGTGCGTACGCCCATGGCTGCACTAATAATTTTTTTCTATGGGGTACATTTGCTAAAAATCATGTAATTTCCTCAAAAAAAAATTAACGAGTCCCCATTTCTAATTTTTTTAACAAGCGCACCCCATAGAAAATATAACCGCAAAGGCTCGGATGATAAATGTGGAAAAAAACACTTTACGCGCTGTAGATGATTAAAAATTCAAATTTTATTGCATTTTTTTGTTATATTTTTGTTATAATATACAGGCAGGACATATAATAATGATATATTATGAATCTGCCGAGTCTGCTAAAAAAAGGAAATATTTATTTATTTATTTATTTATTTATAAAGGATTTTACCAGGAAGGATACATTGAGATTTCTCTCGTTTTCAAGTATGTCCTGGGTTCAAGAACATTGAAGTGTTACAGTTACAGAAATACAAAGTAATACCATGCAAGATATTAAAAAAAAAAAAACAACACAAATATACATATTAACAGAAAATAAATATGTAGGAAATAGTCATTATGTTACCTGTTTACAGGTGCATTCTGTATTTAGGTATGTTAGTAAGGAGCTCTTTAGTGACTTAAGACTGGGGGAAGATTTGATGGTGTTTGGGAGGTTATTCCATAATTGTGGTGCTCTGTAGGAAAATGAGGACCGAGCCACTGACTTTTGTATTGTGGTATTGCAAGTAAGGTGCTGGTCCTTGATCGGAGGTTATAGGATGAGTGAGCTGCTGGGGGAAGCAGTCTATTCAGGTAGGGGGGCAGCTTCCCAGAAAAGCTCTTAAACACCAGGCTGGAAAGGTGAAGGGTGCGTCTAGAGTCCAG
>RXON01002034.1:0-28917 GCA_009667805.1 Leptobrachium leishanense | reverse complement strand
CACACAAACATATTACATTTTATTGATGCCAGCTTGGAGTATTATATTTTATTAAAGTCTTGTTTTGTGCCAGAAGAGGTAAAAATATATTCTAGGTGCACCTTAACTATACCTGATACATGATTAGAATACCATCTTTGGGGTTACAGTCTACAATATAAATAGATGAACAGTGGGTGTTCTAGCACCAAATAGAACTCCAAAATAGATAAATTTGAAAATACTTATATTTTTAATTGTTTAGGTTTTCCATTCGTTCTTTTCTTCTTTATAGTTAGCTGGTTCAGATCCCAAGGTGGAAGGAAACAAGCTAATAACAAGGGAGATGCCATAAAATAAGCAACAAGACTAAATAATAGTGATAAACAAAGTAATTTATTTAGGTAAAATAAGCCATATGGCAAGGCATTTGTAAAAAAAATTACTAATCAGTATTGATTTCCACAGCAGAGACTACCTCGTTCTCAAGGACACTTACCTAAGAAGCCGGCAGGCGTAAACGCGTTCTAGTGATCCTTGTTTTAAGGTTATTCACTATTATTTCATGCTTTTTTTAAAAAAAAAATAATTTTATAATGCCTTGCCATATGGCTTATTTAACCTATATAAATTACTTTGTTTCTCACTATTATTTAATCTTGTTACATATTTTACGGGATCTCCCTTGTTTTGAGCTGTGTTATGTATAGTACTACAGTGTATAACACCCCGTGCCCCGTGCTATATATATATATATATAACATTGCGCTGTATATAACACAGCGACACACTGTGTTTTACACAACACAATGTAAACACAGTACATTGTGTACAGTGCAGTGCGTGACGTAGCGAACAAGATGTTATACACAGCACACTGTGCTATATATATATTTTTGCATACACTGTACTGTGTGACATATAGTAAAGTGTATAACGCTCTGTACTAAATATCGCATTGCGCTGTACATAGCACTGTACTGAGTATAATGTGATGTACAGCGTGTGCTATGCAGTGCAGTGTTATGGACAGCACAATGCGATATATATAGCACAGTACGCCACACACTGCACCTACACATCACACAGTGAATAAGTGTGTGTAGCTCTTGCAAACATGGCCATTTATTAAATAAATAAATATACATTAAGCCCTCCACAGACTGACATGTTTCCCATGTACGGATGAACATATATTTATATATATATATATATATATATGTATGTGTGTGTGTCTGTCCTGTCCTGTGGAAAATAAACTTTTATTAAGCCTGGTTTATTCTACATTTTAACAGTGATCTTTATTTATTTATTGCATTTATTTCAAGTACACACTGTTGTTTTTACATGAATGCACTGTTTTTGTTTAGTTTTAATTGTCAAAGACTGAAGAAACACTGTGCAAAAACGTAAAAACAGCAGTGAGTACTTGAAATAACAGCAATACGTAAATAAAGGTCACTGTTAAAATGCAGAATAAATCAGGCTTAATACAAGTTTTATACTTGCTTCAAGACAGGACAGACATATTTAATGAACACAGAAGTCAGACTTTATTCATGTGTAGCACTACTATAGGACGTTGTATAGTTTGCCTGCCACCCACAAACAGGCAGCAGAACAAAATGGCTCCTTCGTTGCCTAGCGACAAACCCCGCCCACTTTCCCTCTCGTTCTCTGACAGCTACCTGTAACTTGAGGCTTTGAAAGGGATTCCGGAATTGTTACTTAGCAACCATGTTTGTTTACGCTCCCGTCCCTTAGCAACCGCCTCCTTCTAGCTGATTGGCTGGCACAAGTTTTACTTGCTTCAAGACAGGACAGACATATTTAATGAACACAGAAGTCAGACTTTATTCATGTGTAGCACCACTATAGGACGTTGTATAGTTTGCTTGCCACCCACAAACAGGCAGCAGAACAAAATGGCTCCTTCGTTGCCTAGCGACAAACCCCGCCCACTTTCCCTCTCGTTCTCTGACAGCTACCTGTAACTTGAGGCTTTGAAAGGGATTCCGGAATTGTTACTTGGCAACCATGTTTGTTTACGCTCCCGTCCCTTAGCAACCGCCTCCTTCTAGCTGATTGGCTGGCACAAGTTTTACTTGCTTCAAGACAGGACAGACATATTTAATGAACACAGAAGTCAGACTTTATTCATGTGTAGCACCACTATAGGGCGTTGTATAGTTTGCTTGCCACCCACAAACAGGCAGCAGAACAAAATGGCTCCTTCGTTGCCTAGCGACAAACCCCGCCCACTTTCCCTCTCGTTCTCTGACAGCTACCTGTAACTTGAGGCTTTGAAAGGGATTCCGGAATTGTTACTTAGCAACCATGTTTGTTTACGCTCCCGTCCCTTAGCAACCGCCTCCTTCTAGCTGATTGGCTGGCACAAGTTTTACTTGCTTCAAGACAGGACAGACAGACATATTTAATGAACACAGAAGTCAGACTTTATTCATGTGTAGCACCACTATAGGGCGTTGTATAGTTTGCTTGCCACCCACAAACAGGCAGCAGAACAAAATGGCTCCTTCGTTGCCTAGCGACAAACCCCGCCCACTTTCCCTCTCGTTCTCTGACAGCTACCTGTAACTTGAGGCTTTGAAAGGGATTCCGGAATTGTTACTTAGCAACCATGTTTGTTTACGCTCCCGTCCCTTAGCAACCGCCTCCTTCTAGCTGATTGGCTGGCACAAGTTTTACTTGCTTCAAGACAGGACAGACATATTTAATGAACACAGAAGTCAGACTTTATTCATGTGTAGCACCACTATAGGGCGTTGTATAGTTTGCTTGCCACCCACAAACAGGCAGCAGAACAAAATGGCTCCTTCGTTGCCTAGCGACAAACCCGCCCACTTTCCCTCTCGTTCTCTGACAGCTACCTGTAACTTGAGGCTTTGAAAGGGATTCCGGAATTGTTACTTAGCAACCATGTTTGTTTACGCTCCCGTCCCTTAGCAACCGCCTTGAAGAGAATAATGGTCTCCAATTGTCCGTCCTTAACCCCTAAGACCCTGTCTTAGGCACACCTTGAGTTAACTCTCCTTCTGCGCAGGGAGAGAGAGAAATCAAAACACACGAGGCATGTTTTAGTCTGGCATCTCTCTCTGCCTTCCAACGGTCCTTTGACACATATTTATACCTGTGTCAAGGCGCTGGCTCTTTATTTCATTAGTTAACATTTCAAAACATAACATAGTTCATTGGCCAGTTTCAATACAGGTCTGGTGACACATTTCTAGACAGTCCCGTGGCCTCGGCATGTGATTTCTTGAGATATCAGCATTTTTTTAAGACATCAGCACTTTTTTATCACTTGAGAAAAACATTTGCAAACATCAGTATCCTTGTCATTCTAAAAGACATTTGCAAACATCTTGAGAAGTGAACCTTAGTCCTATAATACTGCTGACTATCAATTTATCTTAAAACTATTTCTTATATTTTAAACCTTAATTTATCTATTAATATTATAATTCCTGGGGTGTTATTTAACTACTTTCTACCTTCTTATAGGTTAGCAGATGGTGGTCTGAGGATTCCTTTTCCTTCAATCCCCTCTTAGAATCATAGTATGATCATACTATTTGATTCTTTCTTTGTTTCATCTATCTACTGTAAGTTAGTATGGGTTGGGGAGCGAGACCCTCAATACCCATGTGGATCAATATAGAACCAGGGGGGGGCTGTACCTGCCACGGAACGGGTAACAAATGGCAGTCTCCCAGTGCCTATTTATCTTCCCAACCTACAGTATATTTTACTTCCTATTAGCTATTCGGCGGAGTTGGACATATTCTGCATAATCATTTGGAGTGGACGGTAGAGGTGTACTGTACATCATGGTGGTGGGGTTACCCTTGGCCATTTGGGCCTACATTATCAGGGATGTAGGTACAGCATGTACCTGTCCCCTCTATCATTTTGCATACACCTCCTTTTTCAGCCAATATCATGTCCAGAGCCATCCGGTTCTGGAACGTCATAATGGATGTGGATTGTAGTTGGTCAGCGAGGCCCTGTAAAGCTTTGCGAGTATAATTAACAAATCTCTGCTGGTTATAATATAAATAGTTAATCCAATCTACATTCTTATTAATAGTAACAAGAGGTGCTAGGAATGACTCAAACCCTGCCTTTACCTGATCCCTTGCTTTAAATTCATCAGGGACCCCTCTTGGTACCCCTATAGCATCAATAGACACACATAACAATTTGTACGGTTATTGTTTAGGGCACTAAATTTTACCCATTCTAGCCAAACATTTACATCTGCAAATCCTGTTTCCATTACTATGCTGTCTTCATAGGTGGGATTTGATTTGGTGTTAGGTAGGAGAGGATGAGGTCTCACTACCTCTCCAATTTCCTGGGTAGGAATGGGTTCTCTTCCTTCTTATAAATGGCCATATCTTGGAGTTTGAACTTATATCGAGGGAATTTGGTTGTGGCAGTTGCGTATATTCCCATTACATAGACACCCGTGTCGGCCTGGGAAGGGTGTTGTATAGTCAGCGTCAATTGTACTGACTGAGCTCCGCTTCTGATTGAGCACCGCCACCACCTCTCTCCAATTAAAGTCATACGATTTAATAGGCTTTGTCCCTCGTAACTGCGTCGTCGTGCGGCGCTATCTGGTTTATATCCCCATCTGTTAACTACGGCATCAGAGGTACCATATCCCATATTGCCCGTGTCCCACCCCACTGCGCCCCAATAATCACAATTATGTCCCCAGTACTCATCGGTTACACATATATATACAGTTGCCTTGTACCGTATCATACTGCAGTAATGGTGGACAATAAAAAAACAACAGTGGCCAGACAGTGATGGTTTGGGTTGGGGTTCTTTCTGGTAGGGGGTGTGGACAATAGGGGTTGTGACATATATTCCGAAGGGGGGGGTAAACATATTTCAGTCTTTTTCTTCCCCCCACATGCGTCTCCATACTCTTCGAAAAGGATCCTTGGTTGTCATCTTCTCCTTGTTGGATACCAGGGCTATCTGCCCTCGTGAGTGTCTCTTGTTGAGTCCTTTGTTGAATCCGCTTGACTCGAGAGGGTCCCTTGTTGAATCCGCTTGACTCGAGAGGGTCCCTGTTGAATCCGCTTGACTCGAGAGGGTCCCTTGTTGAATCCGCTTGACTCGAGAGGCGTGAATCCAGACTGGGCTGTCCTCTGTCAGTATAGCTGTGCGGGTTACGGCTACCACCGTGGTCCATAGGCGAAATCCTCTGGTCTTTTTCCTTTCTGTAGCCGCTTTACCAGCACCTTGTCTCCTGGATTAAATAGGTGGGTAGATTTGTCTGAAAGAAAGGGGAACTTAAATATAACTTCGTCTCTGGTTGTCTCGAGGGTTGAGATCAGCTGCCTAACATATTCATCCCTTATCTGCTCTCTAAATCCCCTGTCTCCACTGTTAGCCTACCTGTAGACCATGGTAATGGAAAGGGTCTGCCCATAAATATCTCGAAGGGGGAGTAGCCTGTGTTCCTATTAACCGCCATTCTGATTTCAGCCAGAATGATGGGGAGTACCAATTTCCAATTCTTTAGCTCTTCTGTGGTTGCATATTTTTGTAAGGTACAAAATAATTGGTCCCTATCCATTGTGGGAGGTCGCAAAACCCGGTATTACTAGTTTAGCTATGTCCTGTTGTGCTGCTCGTTTAGCTGCTTGGTCAGCCAGATGATTCCCTTTTGCAATAGGATCTGAGGCTCTGGTGTGTGCTCTAAAATGTAACACCGCTATCTGAGAGGGCATAAGAATGCTTGCTAGGAGGTCCGTGACCAGGGTCGAATGGGAAATCTTCTTGCCATCTGCGGCCACAAATCCCCTCTTTTCCCATATCGTCCCATGGTCATGGACCACACCATAAGCATATTTGGAGTCAGTGTATATCGTGACAGGTCTACCCGCATAGAGCCTGCATGAGAAGTGTTGTCATTGGGGCGGGTACAGGAGCCATCAACAAAGACGACATCTGCGTCCGGAACAGGTGTTGACATAAGATCAGGGCGGGGTGCAGTTTCAGACTCAATAGAGAGAGCACAGTCATGTTCGAGTGGGATGGTATCTGAGGGATTCTTAAGACCCAGTAAAGCGTTTAGGATTGGTGCTGGACCAGAGACACTTGAACTGTATGCTATGTGCAGTGCAGGGTTGCTTAGCAGTGTGACTTCATATCCACTAAAGCGCTGTGATGACATGTGCTGTGTATGTATGCCCTTAAGTAAAAATAAAACATCATGGGTTGTGGGTAGGTGAGGTTCGTACCCTAATGTGTATTGGCTTGCCATACTAACGGCTATTGCACATGCTGCCAGGGCACGCAAACAGGCCGGCATCCCTTGTACCGTTACTGGCAGAATCTTTGAAAAAAAAAAATACTACGGGGCACAACCGGCCCCCATGTTCTGCGTCAGTACCGCGGCCATGGTTTTACAATTGTCCCTTGCAAACAGATGAAATGAAAGTACATAATCAGGGAGGCAAGCGCGGGGCTTATTAACATCATTGCATTTCTGAGAACCCTAAAGGCATTTAACATTTCATTAGACCACGTTATCACATTGGATTGACCCAACAGGGTGGCTTGTCTCAGAATGTTATCGTAGTAGGAGCAGTCAGGGATCCACTGTCTGCAATAGTTTATCATGCCTAAGAATGACAGCATGTCCTTCTTAGTTTTCGGGTTGACCAGGCCCGTGACAGACTGGACTCTCTTCTGACTGATGCTCCGTTCCCCCTGTCTGAGAACAAACCCTAAATATTCAACTTGCATTTGACACCACTGCATTTTTTATTTTTTTTTTAAGGGAAACCTTGTGCCCACATTCCTGTAACCAACGAGGAAGTGATTTACCATCCTCCGGCAGGCCTCCTCTGATGGACTGCATACGAGGAGATCATCCACGTATTGCAGCAGGACAGAACCATGGCTGGGGTGCCAGAATTTCAGAGTGGCCTGCAGTACAATACTGTAGACCACCGGGGCATCAATGTACCCCTGAGATAACCTTTTCCATGTAAATTGGGTGCCTTCAAATGTGAATGCGAACAGCAATGCCGTTTCCGGATGTACAGGGATGCTAAAAAAAAAAAAAATGCATTCTTCAGGTCAATTACAGAAAAATGTGTATGTCACTGATATTGATGACAGAAGTGACGTGACATCTGGGACAATTGGCGCAATTAGAATCACTAGGGAATTAACTGCGCGCAAGTCTTGAACGAACCTGACAGTCCCGTCAGCTTTGTTCACGGGGTTAATTGGGGTACTGAAGGGGAAGACTACAGGTTCCAGGATACCATCCTGTAGAAACTGGTCAATCATAGGACGTAGTCCGTCCTCTTTCTCTTTTTGACAATGTTTAAAAATTCTATTAATATCTTCTATTTCTAAGTAACTTATTCCCCATGGTCATAAATAGGAAAATGGGTTTTGTTGGTGTTATTCTCATATCTTAGGGCTTATTAATGGCGATCCTTTGTTATATGCGAGTGGCCATAATAACGAAAGGCAGTATATATTCTTCTGCTTTTTTTTTTTTTTTTTTTCTTCGTCTTTGGATGTGGATGGGGCCGGAGGTTTCAAATCCTCCATTGCCCCCACCGCACCCAAGACTCTCTGTCTCAGTAAAGGGACGGATATATGGATTGTCTATAAGACGGAGGGGGTCGTGGTTCCCAGCTGGCACGGGGTATTTCTTGTTTATTCCGTGGTATACTCTGTTCTATTTTATGCAGTCTGGCGCTGTCAGAGGACAATGGGGTCCCTCTTCTACATTGTTTCACCATTAATCATTGTCCCCCCCTCCCCAATTTCATATACTGCATATCCCACAGAGGGTCTCCCTGATAATAGGGCCATGCCTCGGTGTCGTCGAGACATAATCCTTCCACTATATCCATATAGTGGTCTCCCTGTCTGAGGAAAGGATCACAACTCCCACTGCTTCTGTCCATCCCGCTAGATTATCTATCCATGGGTTAATTAAATAGCAATCTGTGCCCCCTACTCGTGCTACATAATCTTTACAAAACTCTCCTATTTTCAGTAAGGGATATTCTTTAACCTTGCTACTTTAAATACCCATGGTTAGTTGTACAATTGAATAATCAGGCAGGTAAAATAGAGAAAGAAAGAAAAAAGAGAGGCTCTTCACAGTGCTCGAAAAAAAACCAATTTAAATTCTTACTATACATATATATATCTCTATGCCACATAGATCAACAAAAGATGAGCTAATTTAAGGATAAGTAATAAAAACTTATTTAGTGAATCCTCCCCTAATCTCGAGAATCAAACTTCTAATCTTTTACTTTTTATTTTGTAGTTATATAATTCCTTCATATCATAAAAAATTTTTTATAAACCACAATCCAATAGTATATAAAAACTAGCTTCACAATATATGTATCTCCGGTTAGTAACTGCATACATGACCAACATCATCCACCCCATCAGTCAGCAACTAACACACAAATGGCCAACAAACACATCTGCTTAATACAACATGCACCTCACAGCAAACAATGTCCAACCAGTCAGCTCTTATATATACATATATATAATATACACAGTACCATCAGTATACAAAGGGGCAAAAGTCTGCATACTTTACAGATTTTCCTGCCACCAATTAACTTATCACTCTAATAATATATACTTTAACAATATATACATGTATATACATGTAATTAAACCGGTAATACAGGAATGACGAGCGTCCGTCTTACCTTACAGACCATCGGCACCTTAACTTATACCTCTACAATTTATATAATTTACTCTATTATCACAACTGAGGGACGTCTGTCTTATTACCTTACAGATCGTTCAACAGTGAATCTTAACACTCTAATATTCTTATACTCTATTATTCTTATACTCTATACATTTTATGAGGGTTAACGCAAGGTGTGATCAATTGGACATATAATGTCCCTTCTATTGAGTGTGGTCCCTGACCCACTCCATCTTTAAATAAACGGCCCCTGGCAACGTTTTCTTTTTAATTTGTAATAAACGGCCCCTGGCAACGTTTTCTTTTAATAAACGGCCCCTGGCAACGTTTCCTTTTACACTATAGGACATGGACAACTAACTTTAGTTCGAGATAAACGTTGTCATTGCCCTCGTCCAGACAAGACAATATACTCACCAGGACGAGGGGTTCATGTCGGCAGTGCCTCCAGATTGAAGAGAATAATGGTCTCCAATTGTCCGTCCTTAACCCCTAAGACCCTGTCTTAGGCACACCTTGAGTTAACTCTCCTTCTGCGCAGGGAGAGAGAGAAATCAAAACACACGAGGCATGTTTTAGTCTGGCATCTCTCTCTGCCTTCCAACGGTCCTTTGACACATATTTATATATTTATACCTGTGTCAAGGCGCTGGCTCTTTATTTCATTAGTTAACATTTCAAAACATAACATAGTTCATTGGCCAGTTTCAATACAGGTCTGGTGACACATTTCTAGACAGTCCCGTGGCCTCGGCATGTGATTTCTTGAGATATCAGCATTTCTTAAGACATCAGCACTTTTTTATCACTTGAGAAAAACATTTGCAAACATCAGTATCCTTGTCATTCTAAAAGACATTTGCAAACATCTTGAGAAGTGAACCTTAGTCCTATAATACTGCTGACTATCAATTTATCTTAAAACTATTTCTTATATTTTAAACCCTAATTTATCTATTAATATTATAATTCCTGGGGTGTTATTTAACTACTTATAGGGTCCTTCTTATAGGTTAGCAGATGGTGGTCTGAGGATTCCTTTTCCTTCAATCCAGATTACACAAATTTAATTACATTGCTCTAATTCAACAAAGAAATAAGATTCCTTCGTAATCACTGTAACAGATCTCTGTGCCCAGACAGGGTCACATCTGCCAAATGCTGCTTCCTCGCTGGACACCCAGTTTCTCCTCGTGACTAGTGATGAGCTGAACACCCCCGTGTTCGGTTCGCATTCGAACTCGAACAATTTCAAAAGTTCGAGTTCGAACACGAACGGAACTCATTGCAAGTCAATGGGACTCGAAAGTTCGATTTTTAGAGTGCCCTCAAAGAGGACATATATGCAAGATATTTGCCATAAAAGGTGTATGGGGTTCCGGGTAGTGCCCTGGGGGACAGGAAACAAGGACAACAAGTTTAAAAAAAAAAACGTTTTTAAAGGAACATTGAGTTTTTTTATGAAAAAAGTTAAGATAAAAATGAAAAATTCCTTCAAATATCGTGCCTAGGAGGTCCCCTTAACCTGCCCGTGAAGTGGCGGATTTGTAGGATGTATAGAAACCTTTAAAAACAAAAAAATGACATTTCAAATTACGGTAAATGGTTTTCCTTTAATCTATTCATAAACAACTGCTTGGGGCGGCAGCCTGTATGAAAAAGGAGACATTTTAGGACACACAGAACAAGTTTAGTGATTTTTTTTGGCTAAATTATGGTGAAATTTATGCAGGCTTTGGATGAAAATAACAATAGGTGCTTTAAAATTGGGCCTTTAGTGTCGGCAACAGTGCCGTCACACCGTAACCCCTCTGTGGTATTGTGGAAGAGTGCAGGGTTGGACCTGCGGTCCAATATTAAAATGATATGAATCTGGTATAGGCGTCAGTGGCAGTGCACCCAAATATTAGGCCTTTGGTGCCAGCTAGTGCCTTCACAACGTAACCCCTCTGAGAAATTGTGGAAGAGTGCAGGGGTGGAGGTTTTGGTAATGCAGAAGAGATCCCCGATCTATTCAGTTACCTCAGCATCGGGATTGATAGCTGCTGATCCAGGGCTGATTCCTTTTTATAATGTCAGCCGGTCTACAGAGTCGGTGGACAGACGCACTCTTTTGTCTGTGACAAAACCTCAGCGGCACTGAACGTCCTTTCAGAAAGCACGCTGGATGAAGGGCAACCTAGTAGCTGCATAGCATATTGGCTAAATTCTGGCCAGTGATCCAATCTCAACACCCAGTAAGCCAGTGGATCATCTGCTGGAAAGGTATCCAGGTGCCTTGCCTCCTAGGTAGTTCCTGCACCATATGGTGAAGAACACTTGCAATGTGTGCCTACATTTGACATCCCTGGGCGTCGTGGACTAAAAAAATTAAAAGTGTAGCGCTCACTCCCGGAGGAGCCGCTGAAAATGAACCACGGGTCAGTCTCCCCGCACTAGGGAATATATACTCCAACACGCTGTAAGTTTTACAAGTTAAAAGGTTTACTAAAAAGGTTTGCAACTCTTGAGACACGGTATATGCAGGAAAATTTACAGTACTTTCGTAACACGATAAACGCGTAGCGGTAAAAGAAACGAAAACACGAGGGCTTCGTATTTTCGGAAAACCCCCCGACCGAGCAGAAAATTAAAAGATACGAAATTCGAGGAAAAACCCCGTAGCGGGACACAATAAAATACACAGTTCTCGTATCACGGTAAACGCGCAGCGGGAACAAAAAAAGGAAAAAAATGTTCGGAATGTAACTTTAACTTTGCCCCCTTGTCCCGATTCGGGAAAAAACTGAGTCCTGCACAGGTTAAGTCCCAGAACGTGAAGTGGTGTGTATTCGTGTGTGTAGGGTACCCGGGTACTTTTCAACTGGCCAGTGAGTTTACTTTAATGATGTCTTCGACTAGTCAGTTGGGGCCCTGTGGGTTTTAGAAGGGAAACAGCAGCGTACGCTCTTATTTACATACGGCCTTGGAGGCCTCTCACCCATCCAGCGCAAGCTTGAGGTTCCGCTGACCCAGGACGTCTCTCCGCTCGATGGACTGGGGACGCCGACCACCGGATCTGTTGTCTGGCCTTCTGTCTGTCAGCCGCGACTCAGCCCGCTTACCGCCTGCTCCCCGTTTCAATCGACCGCGGTACTCCTTACTCGGGGGTCTTCTCTCCTTCCACTGCACTCGGATAGCATAGAGGGTGATATCTGATCCCGCAAGGCTGGGTGACCCAATCCTAAGGCCCAATCCACTCTGTCTGCGCTCCGGCCTATCTTGGTCTCTCCTTCTCGGTGTGTGCATCCACTCTCTCTGCCCTGGCGCGCTCTGCCTGTTCTCCACGAGGTGCAGGATGTACAGCGTCTCCACAAACCACCCACTTCCTGTTTCTTCGCAAAGCATGCCGGGACATGTAGTTCGAGTGTCCAGGGTCTTTAATCGTGATTGTCTCCATCTTGGGGCCAAAAATGGTACTGCCACATTAAACTTTAACACATCGCTACACTCTCCCCTCCTAGAACTCTTGGGTCTCTCCAAGGAGGTACAACAATTACATTATCCTTTTACAATATGCACACAGTTTATACAGCATATACAGGTTCAGCAGCATACATGCAGTGGGTTAGAAACACTTTCTCAAGCTGACTCATGTTCTGGGCTACCTCAGCTAACATAGCAGACACTTCGGGCAATCTCTGCACAGTGGTGATGGCCTCTTCAGTGCTATGTCCTGGTGAGTCATAAGTAAGTCGCTGGGGCGGTCGAATAGAGCGTTTTTGTTCAGGCTCCTTCCGTTCCTCTTCAGGTGGAAGTACTATAGGTATAGGCTCAGTCCTTATGTCTGCCACTGGAGCAGACACTTCCTCCGAGTACGATCCCTCCAGGGAAGGCATAGAACTATAGTCGTAAGGTTCGTCTTCAGGAGCTACAGGGTCTCCAACACAGTATCCGGGACCTTTAACGGAAGTTCAAGGGTTTCAGGGAGTTCCATATTCTCGGGAATTCCCACTGAAATTCAGGAGCTTCAGCCCTCAAGTTACTTTCCATTGACAAGGAACTGGGACAACTCTTCAGGTTCTGGCGAGCGTATCCAATCTAAACAGAAACTCTCTTCGTCACTGTCTCTTTCGCTCTCTCTAACAACCCGAGTCTGTGAGACGAGAGTAACAGGAGGGACACGTGGAGCATGCAGATTCGCCGGAGGAAGTTCGTTTTCCACTGGTATCCTCACAGCCTCTCTCAAAGGTAACAAGTGATTTCGGTGCCAATTCTTGAGGGGACCAGCCTTTCCATCAGGGCGAATCTGATACACCGGCAGACCTGGCAGTTGTTTGCAAACAATGTAAACCTGAGAACTCCATCTATCCGCCAGCTTGTGTCTCGCAGCAGCACCCAAATTCTTCAACAGAACCCTATCACCGGGTTGTAGATCCTGTATTCGAACCTTCAAATCATAGTTCTTCTTGTTCCTTTGCCCTGTTACCTGAAGTCAAACGGGCCTGTTCAAACGCAGAAGCCAGATTCTTCCGAAGTCTATCCACGTAGTTTCTATGAGAAGCTACTGACGTCTGGTCTAGAGATAACCCAAATGCAAAATCAACCGGCAGTCGAGCTTCTCTTCCGAACATAAGACGGTACGGTGAATATCCCGTTGCATCACTCTCCGTACTGTTATATGCATGCACAGAGTAGCTATATGACGACTCCAACTCTGCTTCTCTACATTAGACAAGGTCCCCAGCATGTTTAGTAGCGTGCGATTAAACCTTTCAGGCTGAGCATCACCTTGAGGGTGGTATGGCGTAGTTCGAGTCTTTTGAATTCCCAACAACTCCAGCAATTGCCCGACCAATCTACTTTCAAAGTCTCTTCCCTGATCAGAGTGTATTCTTCTTGGCAGGCCGTAATGAACAAAGAACTTTTCCATCAGCACCTTCGCCACTGTCGGAGCGCGTTGGTCTTTTGTAGAAAAAAGCTTGGGCATAACGGGTAAAGTGATCAGTCACTATCAGAATGTTCCCTTGCCCACTAGCATCCGGCTCTAAGCACAGGAAGTCAATGCACACCAAATCCATGGGTCCCTGACTCTGTAGATGGCTCATTGGAGCAGCTCGGGTTGGTAGAGTTTTCCTCTGAATGCACCTCAGACAGGAATGGCAATAACTCTCAACTTCAGCCCTCATGCAAGGCCAATAAAACCTATCTCGCACCAACTTAAAAGTTCTCTCAGCACCCAAATGTCCATGCTCATCATGTAATGATCGCAACACACTCTCCCTGTGTTTAGTGGGGGAGAAATAACTGTTGAATCTCTTCGGAATTGGTCGAGGGGCCCTTCGGTAGACCACCCCATCCAACATCTTCAACCGCTCCCACTCTTTGTAAACCAATCTGGCCCCATCCGGGGAATTGGTTAACAGAATCTCTCGCTGGTTTGCAGTCAGGGCCTTTATGGTCAATGCAATCAAAGGGTCTCTAGCTTGATCCGCTTTCAGGTCCTGCTTGGAAAAGGTAGGTAGATTTTCATCCCTCAATTGCGTAGGGTTACAGTAGAACTCAGGAACAGCCGCGGCCATAACTCCTATGGCCTCCGCTTCAACTCCTCCCTTGACCCGGCGTTCTGTTCCTTGACACAAAGCTTGCACTCCGTCTGGAGTCACCTGAGTCCATTCTGTAGTGTAGGGTCTTCTTGATAAAGCATCAGCATCTCGATTGTTCACCCCAGGGCGATACTTCAGGCTGAACCGAAACCCTGACAGAGCGGCCAACCACCGATGTCCCGTTGCGTCCAGTTTTGCAGTAGTAAGGATATAGGTGAGAGGATTATTATCCGTCTTGATCACGAACTCAGCTCCATACAGATAGTCTTTCAACTTGTCCACCACTGCCCACTTCAAGGCTAGGAACTCCAGTTTGTGAGTAGGATAGTTCTTCTCAGAAGGCGCAAGGCTCCGGCTCACGTACGCCACAGGCCTCAGCAATCCATCATACTCCTGATATAGGACTCCTCCCAAACCTTCTCGGCTGGCATCCACATGTAGTTCATATGGCTTGTGAGGGTCCGCGTAGGCCAGAACAGGAGCTCGGGTTAGATTCTCTTTCAGCTTCACAAACGCACCTTCACATTGACTAGTCCATTCACCTTGTATGGACTCTTTAGCTTTCCTTGGTCCTGGAGCGGAGGGGTTTCGGTCAGAGACCTTACAGCCTTCTTCGGTGGTTTCTTTCTGTAGGAGTTTGTTCAGCGGCTGAGCTATCTTTGCGAATCCTCCCACAAATCTTCGATAGTATGAGCAGAATCCCAAGAAAGATCTAAGTTCAGTGACGTTTCGAGGTCTAGGCCAAGAAGCTACGGCCTCCAACTTTCGAGGATCTGTTGAAACACCTTCTGCCGAGACCACGTGTCCCAGATATGTGACTGACCGGTAAACAGAACTGGCATTTCTCCAGAGACAATTTCAACCCCTCTTCATGGAGCCTCTTCAAGACCTTCTCCAAACGTTGCTCATGCTCTTCCAGAGTCTTCCCGAACACAATTATGTCATCCAGGTACACTAACACTTCGATTAGATTCATATCCCCGACTGTCTTCTCCATCAACCGTTGGAACGTGGCTGGAGCTCCCGTCAGACCTTGAGGCATTCTATTGAACTCAAAGAACCCAGTGGACAAATGAACGCAGTTTTCTCTTTGTCTTCAGGGTGCATCGGTATCTGATGATATCCGCTTCGCAGGTCTAATACACTGAACCACTTTGCTCCAGACAAACACTGTAAGGCATCTTCAATCCGAGGAGTGGCGTATTGGTCGGGGATGGTTCTTCGGTTCAGGGAGCGATAGTCTATGCACAAGCGGACAGAACCATTCTTCTTCCTGACCAGCACTATTGGAGATGCATATGGGCTCCTGGACTCTTGAATCACATTGGTTCTCTGCAACTCATTTAGCTGTTCTCGCAGATCATCCAAGTCTCCCAGCGGAACTCGCCTTGACCTTTCACGAAACGGCTTGTCTTCTTGCAACCGAATGCGGTGTTCCGTACTCTTAGCCAGGCCCACATCGAACTCATCTTTCGAGAATAATTCTTTCCACTTTAGAACTTGAGACTGAAGACGTTTCTTCCACTCAGGTGAAATGGGGGCGTCTTTAGGGTAGAATCTTTCATCTGGAATCTCTTTATCCACTCCCCCTCCTAAATCGGTGGAGAGGGGTGTAGCAGACTCTACTTGCCCGATAGGCATTCATGCTTTAAGGACTACTGGAGAATCTGTCACATTGCACACACTGACCGAGACTCTTCCTCGGGTTCTCTTCAGGGCTTTGGTGGAGATTATTTCAGGAATTACTTCGACTCCGGTTTCACTCCCATGATTGGCATCGGTTCCCAGCACCACATAGGGACCTGGTTGCGATCCGTTCAACTTGACTGAAACCCGGAAGCTCGCTACTTCTCCTGCTTGCAGAACCTTCTCTGTCCCACCCAGTCTCCACAGTCTTCCCACCTCAGCAGGTGCTTTCCGTTCTTCAACCATCCTCTGATAGACCGGTCGTAACATGGGGTGCACTCCTTGAGTTGACCCTTCTTCCACTACGATGGGGGTCAGGAGACGCCGCACTAGGTCCGTATTTGTCCCCACTATCAGAGAGCTTCTGTTCGCACCCGAGGGTCGGGGCACACAATGGCCAAGGCGTCACAGCCTCCGGACTGTCCGATGACTTCAGATCCGATCTCCAACCTTACTTGCAGCAGATACCCGTCATAAGGGAGTTTCTCAGTGCCGATACCCCATATTTCCAAATCCTTCAATTCTTGCAGAGGAATGTGCTTTAAGTGTTTCTCATAGAAGTCTTTATAAATCAAAGTCACTTGAGCCCCTGAATCTAACAGAGCTTTGGTGTAGACTCCCTCCACTTGGATTGGCACAATCGGAGAAGGACCTATCAGCTGGTCAGGAAACTTGGTGGAGGTATCCGGACGCTTAACCCAGTTTGCTGGACCCTGGCTTTTTCTTGGCCCGTGCAGGTTTTGGGTGTGCATTGCTTCCCATGACGTAGACCCGGACGCTAAGGGAGTGACTCTTTCCATTCTGGCAGGCTCAGCAGTTGGCTTGACTTTGGGCCCTCTTGCCCTCTTAGTTTTAAATTGGTTCTTGGAGCGAGGTTCAACTTCTGGGCACCTAGGTTGCTCCTTTACTGGTGCCCTCTGGCGTTTCCCGCTGGTGGAGTAGATAACAGTCCCTCTAGGGCTTTCAGCAGCCACTCAGCTTTATCCCTCTCAGGCTTCCGGCCTTTACATTGCGCACGGAAATGGCCCATTTCTCCACAACCGAAACATCTCTTCCTCGAAAGTGGAGACACAGTTGCTTGTTGAGGTTCTAATAAGAGATTTGAACCAGACGCCACGGCAACTTCAGTCGTCTGCATACCTGTTAGGAACTTTTGCATTTCCCCTGCATCTCGGTCACCTTCATCAACACCCTGCACAGTTCATCGTGCGCTTGCTGCAGTTCAGTTTGAGCTTCCTGTACCTTCTTTACAGTCTTGAACAACTCGCTTCGTTCGGAAGAGTTCGATTCTTTAGCAGCCTTTTCGATGAATTTAAAACCGACTAACTGCTCCTGTTCATCCAGGTCAGATCCATAGGTGTCTAACGAGTCGTTTTCAGGCTGCAGACCGTCGTTATATCTTGCAGGTTGTGCATAAGCCCTTTCTCCCCGCCTGAAGGATTTCTCTTCCAACAGAGCCTCCTCCTCTCGTACAACTCGGATCAGTTCCAGGTACTTCAACTCTTGATTAACTGCTCTGCTTCTCAGCTGCATCATCACCGGATCTAACGGTTGAGAGCCCCTCAGGATCTGCTTTATTCGTATCTTATCTACGTCAGCCGTTTGGCCCCTTTCTTGAGGAGTATTTGGTGCAGAATCTTATCCAAGCGCCTCATGTAATCAATCATTCTCTCACCTCTCTTCTGATAGGTGTGTTCGTACTGATATACCAGTTCCGCTGCCTTTTCTGTTCGCCCAAAAACTTCTTCAAGAACGTTCAGATAATCCAAAGCAGTACAATCGTTTCTACTCAATTTTAGGTTTCTCACCGCTTCTGACGCAGGTCCCTTTAAACTCTCGGTGATCCTTTGCTTTTTCTGGGCCTCAGGGACGTCCCACTCATCCAGTGCCTGCATCGCCTGTTCCACCCATTCCTCAAAGGTTTCTTCTCCGCCGGAGTTGGTACATTTCCTGTAAAGTTCCTTAACCGTCGATAACCGAAATTAGTGTGAGGAGGGCTTGTTTTCTGACATTTGGCCAGCAAATCTCCAATAGCCACGATAAATTCAGGCCCGATCATGGCCAACGGACTGGGCGCGGGAACACTTTCGGATTCACCACGTGGCGCACTTGGCTGAATTAGTTGGACTTCCACCTCATTTCCAGCTCCACGCTCGCGCCCCGAAAACATGCTGGAATACCTTTTCTCCATTCAGAAGAACATGCGTGTGAGAGGTATCTGGGTTTTTCTTAATGTCCAGAATTAACCCCCGATGATCTGGTGCTAGCGTGGCCACGGCCTGGCGAATCTGATCTTCGGCCCAAGTGTCTGCAGGAATATCCATGACTATGCAACATGCTAACTGACTACTGTGCTCCCCACACCATTCGGCAGCAGTGTCTGGATCCATATTTAACCCTTTAGATGCGGTTTTTCCAGAGACTGAATCCTGGAAACGAGCCCCCACGTGTAGCGCTCACTCCCGGAGGAGCCGCTGAAAATGAACCACGGGTCAGTCTCCCCGCACTAGGGAATAAATATACTCCAACACGCTGTAAGTTTTACAAGTTAAAAGGTTTACTAAAAAGGTTTGCAACTCTTGAGATACGGTATATGCAGGAAAATTTACAGTACTTTCGTAACACGATAAACGCGTAGCGGTAAAAGAAACGAAAACACGAGGGCTTCGTATTTTCGGAAAACCCCCCGACCGAGCAGAAAATTAAAAGATACGAAATTCGAGGAAAAACCCCGTAGCGGGACACAATAAAATACACAGTTCTCGTATCACGGTAAACGCGCAGCGGGAACAAAAAAAGGAAAAAAATCGTTCGGAATGTAACTTTAACTTTGCCCCCTTGTCCCGATTCGGGAAAAGAAACTGAGTCCTGCACAGGTTAAGTCCCAGAACGTGAAGTGGTGTGTATTCGTGTGTGTAGGGTACCCGGGTACTTTTCAACTGGCCAGTGAGTTTACTTTAATGATGTCTTCGACTAGTCAGTTGGGGCCCTGTGGGTTTTAGAAGGAAAACAGCAGCGTACGCTCTTATTTACATACGGCCTTGGGGGCCTCTCACCCATCCAGCGCAAGCTTGAGGTTCCGCTGACCCAGGACGTCTCTCCGCTCGATGCTGACTGGGGACGCCGACCACCGGATCTGTTGTCTGGCCTTCTGTCTGTCAGCCGCGACTCAGCCCGCTTACCGCCTGCTCCCCGTTTCAATCGACCGCGGTACTCCTTACTCGAGGGGTCTTCTCTCCTTCCACTGCACTCGGATAGCATAGAGGGTGATATCTGTATCCCGCAAGGCTGGGTGACCCAATCCTAAGGCCCAATCCACTCTGTCTGCGCTCCGGCCTATCTTTGGTCTCTCCTTCTCGGTGTGTGCATCCACTCTCCTCTGCTCCCTGGCGCGCTCTGCCTGTTCTCCACGAGGTGCAGGATGTACAGCGTCTCCACAAACCCACCCACTTCCTGTTTCTTCGCAAAGCATGCCGGGACATGTAGTTCGAGTGTCCAGGGTCTTTAATCGTGATTGTCTCCATCTTGTGGCCAAAAATGGGTACTGCCACATTAAACTTTAACACATCGCTACAAAGGCATCAGTCAAGTGGCCTCGGCCTTCACCGCTCTTCCTCTGATCATCCGCAGCCTCAGAAGCGCCTGTGTTATCACTTGGTAACCAACCAGTGCCTGGAAAGGTGTTACACAAGTGTCGCTTTAGAGTGTCCTCAAGTTGTTTCATTATAATCCTCCCTCTGTGGGGGCATTGAAGGTGGGGATTCCTCAAGGGAGGGTTTTGTGTTCCCAGAAACCCAAGGACTAGTACGTGGTTGGGAGGAGGAAGTGCACGATGGGGGTCATCCTCATTTACCAGGAAGACTCGGAAGCTAATGCCACCTCCAACCTACGCTGCATGGGCTCCCTTATCCTGCAAAGCCTGCTAAAGGGCCCCAGGATTCGTGCTATCAAGGAGAGGGCTCATTACTGGTTGGCAACCCTTCTTGATCCACGATACAAGGGTAAAGTTGCAGAGCTCATCCTGCCCGCACAGAGGGAGGATAGGATGAAACAACTTGAGGACACTCTAAAGTGACACTTGTGTAACACCTTTCCAGGCACTGGTTGGTGTCTTTCCCACGCTTGATCCTCATCTGACATAGATTACAAATAGCAACGGTGCGGTCTGCTGCACATTTCTTAAAGAACTCCCAGACAGCAGACTTCCTGTACATGTGCTTTGAGACAACAGCGCTCTGCACCTGAGCAGCTGTGACTTCTGATGCCTTGGACTGGTTACGGTTGGTCATAGACTACGTTGTGCCTCGTGTTTGTTGTGCCTCCTCCTCACTTGACTCCTCTGTTTGATCAGGCACCCAGGTGAAGTCAGTGACCTCATCATCACCCCCTATCTCCTCGTCACTGGAGCCAACCTTGCAATATGGTGCAGCTGCTGCGGGAACATGAGTGCCAGTTATTTGTGTGTCACTGGCACCCCCTTCCTGGAGGCTGCATTAGATGCTTTGGCAGCTGAGGTGGACTGTAAAGCACTACAAGCCTGGCTGGCAGAGGCCTCTGAGGATGAGGATGGCCTGGTTAGCCAATCCTGCAAATCCTCTGTATGTTGCTGCTGCTTAAGACGGCCAGCACCAGTTAGAAAGGACAAGTGTGCCCCTGCAGAGGATGCACCAAGTCCACGACGACCAGAGGCACAGCCTCCCGACACAGAGGTTGCTTGCCCTCTTTTCTGTGCATGGGAGCGTCTGCCTGTCCTTTTTGGTCTTTCTGACATGGTGAGTGATATATAGATTAAAGATATACAGAACTCTGATTCAACTGTGTTATCTAGATTAAAGATTTCCAGAACTCAGGACACCCTGATAGCTGGCAGCCAGTGACAAGACACAGATTAAAATTCCCAGAAACCACCTATAAATGAGACCCCCTGATGAGTGGCAGTGACAAAACACAGGTTATAATTCCTAGGAACCTCCTATAAATCATTGAGACCCCCTGATGGGTGGCAGTGACGAGACACAAATTACAATTACCAGAGATCTGCTGGAAGTATGTGGGACCCCCTGATAGCTGGCAGTGAGAAGACACAGATTACAATTCCCGGGAACCTCTTATAAATCAATGAGATGGGTGGCAGTGACAAAACACAAATTAAAATTCCCAGGAACCTCCTATAAATCAGTGAGACCCCCTGATGGGTGGCAGTGATGACACAGATTACAATTCCCAGATATCTTGTAGAAGTGAGACCCCCCCAATAGCTGCTGGCAGTGAGAACACACAGATTACAACATTCCCAGATATTTGTAGAAGTGAGACCCCCCCAATAGCTGCTGGCAGTGAGAACACACAGATCACAACAATTTCCAGATATCTTGTAGAAGTGAGACCCCCCCCAATAGCTGCTGGCAGTGAGAACACACAGAATACAACAATTCCCAGATATCTTGTAGAAGTGAGACCCCCCCCCAATAGCTGCTGGCAGTGAAAACACACACTAACAGAACAATCTCCTCTCAAAAAACACGTGCTGGGGCTGCGAGGGTCGCCTTATATAGTGTGCTGCGGGACTTAGCTCTGTGAGCCCATGATTGGGCAAAATTTGCCCAATCAGGACTCTGAGCCGTGATTGGCATAGTCATGCACGTGACCTGTGGTCAGGTGCAAGGCTGTAGCCAATTACAAACTTCAGGCCAGTGGAAAAGTGTTTTGTGGTCCATTGTGGGCGAACATGCGGTGAACAAGCAGAAATGTTCAGAGTTTGCGAACGGTCGAAGTTTGATGCGAACTCCGAACAGATCGAAACAAACAGCTCATCCCTACTCGTGACTCTCACACCTTTCTCTAGTACCTTAGCCTCAGCTTAAGGCCAGATGCATGTAGAGAGCCTGGCGAGCACCCCCAGAAATAAGCCGACGCTGTAGACCTGGAGCTTTTCCTTAGCACAGTGGGCAGAAGATTCCTGGCACCCCAAATCATAAGTCGTGACTTCAAGCTTGGTCAGAATAGAACTGACTGTTTATTACACAGCCCAGAGATACAGTCAACCATCAACCTCATTTGCATACAATCAAGCAGATAGCTGCACATATCAGATAACTACACAGGACCTTCAAACAATGGAGAATGGGGGAAGGAGAAAGCAGGAAAAACAAAAGTAATTTCTTATAGAGAGAACTTACACAATAGAGAAAGAAGGTACTATACAGAAATCACACTATACAGAGAAAAGGTTAGATATTTGAGGGAATGTATGCAAAATACACAACAAGAGACTATGCAATAACTACACCAGGGAATAACACACAGACATCAGAAATATTTAGTTAACTGGCCGATATATAAAATAGTGAAAACCAAATATTTTTAAAAGGCCCACCAGTTCCCCCAATAGTCTCTTTCATGGGCCATAGTATCTAGGCAGGAGGCTAGGGCACAGCCCCCTCCAAATCGCACAGTGACATTGTGTTCTGTCACAATCACAAATTCTGCACACATTCTGCACACGAGGGCAATGAAAATAATAATAACGAAAGTCAGGCCTGCACCCCAAACCCATCTCTATGCCCACATACCCCAAGTCTAAAGTGATGCACGTTACAAGCCTCCCTCCCCTTCCTGTTTGTCACTTCAGGTGTAGGTGGGCGCCTGCCGATGACGTCATCACGCAGCGTGATGACGTCATCACGCAGCGTGATGACGTCATCGCGCCTGCCAGCCCCCAGGAAAGGGTGGGGCAGGCTTCCAGCCTGCCAGACACACCGTGGGAGCCGGCGAAGGAGGTAAGTATCGGTGGGAGGGAGGTTAGGAGACCGCTGACGTACCATGTACATCTGCACGTCTAAGGGAGACTCGTGTCTATGACGTACAAGGTACGTCAGCAGTCGGGAAGGGGTTAAATATGATTTAAATTTTCTTTTTTTATTACAGGACCCAGACAAATTTATATATTTTTTTTTACAGCAGGTTCAGCACATATCATTACAATGGAGTCTATTCACATAGAACCAAAATAGAGAAACATTTCGGTGCATTTCAGCTCAATTCAGCGATTTGCATTTTGTTGAAATTTCAGTGAATTCGTCATTTATCGAATGTTTACTGGATTTCTCCAAAAATGGAGTTGCTGAAGCAGTTACCAGACATTGGCAAACAGCGACGAATTGGCCTTGGCGAATTCCAAAGAGTGAGAAGATAATTAGTCCGTCTCCTGTTTTAATAGGAGCTTAAAAAAATAAAAATGTGTCTAAATAAAAAAAAAAGATCGTTAAAAAAAATTATAAAAAGGTCTTTTACAGAATAATAAAAATCTTTTGGCTGGTTCAACTTGAGAGGCGGCAAAAGGTGACTGCTAAAAAGGGCAAGTACCCATAGTGATAGTATCGCTCTCTATCGCTAACAGGGTTATTCAAAGAGAATCGAAAAGTCACTGCACGTTCGGTGACTTTTCGTTCTCTTCAATTCGGTGTGATTCAGCGATCCCATTTCGGCGACCCTGCAGTGTATTCAGCAAGCACCACAGGGCCGTCGTAGTGCAGGGAAATGCCACCGCGAACCTGCCGCACACTCACTGCAAAACCCGGCGAAAGCACACCAAAACCCGCAAAAACATCTGGATTAACCCTACCGAACACGCCGGAGAAACCCGAGCAGGAGCCGATCAGAGCGCAGAGCAGCCGCCGGAAAAAGCCGATACCGCAGACGAATGGAGTGAATAGACAAAAAAACGTACGCTTGAATGTTTGAAAAGTGAAACGCTGTTTGCAAAGAAACTACTGAACGAAAATGTCTGAAATTTACATATAAGATCCAATGAATGATAATAAAAAGGGCTGTTAGAGAACAAAGAAAAAACGATTAAAAAAAAAAAGTTTCGCCAAAAAATGCCTGAAAGATCCTAAAAAATCTAAAAATAAAGAAACTTTTTACTGCAGAATATAATAATAAACGGTTTATTAGATATAGAATTAAAAAGCCTATGGGAATCGCCTGATTAGACCTGTCGAATGAAACCACTGAACAGTAGGGCATTTCGGCAACTTTTCACTGCTGGTTTTTGTTAGGGATGGGCTGGCAGTTCGATGCGAACGTGAGTTCGCATCGAACATTGGCCATTCGACCGTTCGTCGAACATTTCCGCGTCTTTGCCGCGTCTTGGCACTGCCAGCTATCAGGGTGTATCACTGAGTTATACCAGAGTTCTGGGAATTTGAATCTTTGTGTTGGCACTGCCAGCTATCAGGGTGTATCACTGAGTTATACCAGAGTTCTGGGAATTTGAATCTGTGTCCACCCCTGCACTCTTCCACAATACCTAAGAGGGGTTACGGTGTGAAGGCACTAGCTGGCACCAAAGGCCCAATATTTGAGTGCACTGACGCATGTACCAGATTCATTTCATTGTAATATTTGACGGCAGGGTCCACCCCTGCACTTTTCCACAATACCTCAGAGGGGTTACGGTGTGAAGGCACTAGCTGACACCAAAGGTCCAATTTTAATGCACCTGTTGTTACTTTCATCCAAAGCCTGCATAAGTTTCACCATAATTTAGCCCAAAAAAATCACTAAACTTGTTCTGCGTGTCCTAAAATCTTTTCATACAGGCTGCCGCCCCAAGCAGTTGTTTATGAATAGATTAAAGGAAAACCATTTACCGTCATTTGAAATGTCCTTTTTTTCTTTTTAAATGTTTCTATACATCCTACAAATCCGCCACTTCTCGGACAGGTTATGGGGAACTCCTAGGCACGATATTTGAAGGAATTTTTCGTTTTTATTCTTAACCTTTATGTCATGGAAAAATCACTGTTCCTTTAAAAACTTTTTTTCCTTGTTTCCTGTCCCCCAGGGCGCTACCCGTACCCCCATACACCTTTTATGGCAAATATCTTGCATATATGCCCTCTTGGAGGGCACTCTAAAATTCAAACGTTCGAGTCCCATTGACTTGCATTGAGTTCGGATCGTGTTCGCGTTCGAATTCGAACTTTTTCAAATGTTCGTTTTCGAATGCGAACCGAACACGGGGGTGTTCGGCCCATCACTTTTAATTTTTGTTCTCTGAATAGACAAAGCATTGCTTCTCTATGGGGAATTCACTTCCCTCGAACAGGCACCGTATGTGCAGGCAGTTCGTCAAGATTTAGCGAGCTGCCTCCACTCTGAATAGCCGAATGGCCAGGAATTCGGATCTCTTTGAATAACCCTGTATGGGTACTTACCCTTTATAGCAGTCACCTTTTGCCGCCTCTCAAGTTGAACCAGCCAACATATTTTGTTGCTACATGATTCACGCTAATTGATCTTTATTCACTATTGTGTTGCTGCCTAGCATTTTTTTTCTTGAAACTCTACCTGTGACTCTCTCTCAGTGGTTCCCAACCTCTTTTTTCCCCGAGTACCCCCTGGCAGCCGATTTCCATAAATTGTACCCCTCATTAAAAAAAATCTTTCAAATTTAATATAATTTACTTTTTTCAGTTTCTCTGTAAGGTGTGCGTGCAATGTGTCACAGAGCTCCATAGTAACGTGTGGTGTGTATGAGGGTGCCACAGAGCTCCAGAGTAATGTGCAGTGTGTATGAGGGTGCCACAGGGCTCCACAGTAGTGTGCAGTGTGTATGAGGCTTCCACAGAGCTCCAGAGTAATGTGCAGGGTGTATGAGGGTGCCAGAGCTCCAGAGTAGTGTGCTGTATGACGATATCACTGACCAGAGGTGTAGCGAGATCATGTGGCATCCGGGGCAAGTCTTTCATTCGTGCCCCCCCAACAAAAAATAATCACTAAAGCATACAAATTTTACAAATATTTAAACCCCCCAATATAATAACTTTTTTTCAATAACAATTGGAAAGGTGCAACACATAAAAGCGGTTAACAGGAGAGCATCATTAACCTCTTACTGACGAGCAGGTTTTGCCAAGACTAGCCGACGTGCCAACATTTATATGACGTTCTGCGCAAAGGTTTTGCCCCTTGCGTTAATGCGTTTTTTGCACACGCGTTAAAATTTGCGTTCAGAATGTAATAGGGCCCTCTATGTATAATCTTGTAAAGACAATATAAGTTTCAAGATCCATCATTTTGAGTCATTGGCAGTCCAGCATATTTTTAGGGCTGGGTTTACCTTTTTAGGATGGCAGCATCTAAACATTTTTCATCGGTTTATATATATTTTGTGTTCTCGGTTTTTTCCTGTTTTTATTGACTATGTTCACTAATAAAGGTAGGTTTTCATACTCTGTGACCTATTAAGAGATTGGGGGGGGGTGTACCCTCACTCTCTATTTTCTCTTTTTCTTTCATACATTTATTGAGGTTCAATCCTCTTTGGTCAGGAGTTTCTCTCCATTTATTCCTTGCTCCTGAGGGAGTTAGTAATTGTTTAACATTGAAGCTACTCTGCACTTGCATGTGCACTTACCTTCACTATATGTATTTAATTCCACTAGTTTGCGCTATATGTGTTTCCATCACATAACTGTAACTATAAACATAAAGTCCGTTATAAGTCCTTAAGCACTCGACACCTTTCATCCGTAAGACTTCATCCAGAGCTATGGATTTCTCTATGTTCACCATTAAATACCCTCATTAGTCGATCAATTAGGTGTATCCAAAAATGATGTTCCAAGCGCTTTCCCGGCATCCATCCACAGCACAAACCCAGAAGTGACATCTCAGACCTGGCCAGCCGCCACTTGGCTGAAGTGACGCTTATTTCCCGGAGCCACAGTCTCCATACATAAAAATGAAGTCGAAGTGTAGTCCTCATGAATCCTATGTAGAAATACAAAAATAATATCTCAGCTCTATACAATGCTTCAAAAGTATAACCGATAAACCGATAGTATGTAACAATGTGTTCAGTTCCCTATAGGGTTCATTTATAACAAGGGTGGGGTTATTTTTAAAAAGAAGTTGGCTGGAGGACAATATTCCCTTATAGAATTCACTGGCAGAGAAATAACCCCTAGAATAACCTTTCACCAGCTCTCTAATAGCTAGATATTACCTCATTCTGAATCCTTTTACACTCAAGAGAAGCAAGGTGAGTAAATCCAATATGAGAGAAAGGCAGCCAGACGTGCAAGACCTATAAACCCTTGTAAAGCTCATGGGAAAGAAAGAAAAAAAGTAAAACATGCCTCAGGGGGTCTCCTGGCCTGACTTCCTTCACATTAATTCAGTAGGAGAACAAACACTTCGCCAGGCCAGTGATGCACAGGTTGTGAGGGACACATCTAATGCACCACGGAGGGAATTCCAGGATATGCCCCACATGACCTATGCTGTCAATAGTGTAAGAGGTAAAATGTATACTCGTCCTGGGCG
Organism: Leptobrachium leishanense; assembly: GCA_009667805.1. Taxonomy (NCBI): domain Eukaryota; kingdom Metazoa; phylum Chordata; class Amphibia; order Anura; family Megophryidae; genus Leptobrachium; species Leptobrachium leishanense. The sequence continues at coordinate 1,572 of RXON01002034.1, read as the reverse complement.
AGTGGATATTTTGATCCATTTATAACTTTAATACACTGATACATATTTCAACAAATTAGAAATTACCTGATTTTCACTACAGTTGTGTTGAGTCCCGTGTTATTACCTATCTACCAATCAGAACAAGCTCTCTAAACAGGATTCCTCATTTCATTGTACCTTTGGCCTTCTATTAAAATCTTCTTTCTGCAAGTCCCAATGAAAGACTTTTGGTCCATTAAATAGTCTTGTCTTTTTAAAAAAAAAAAAAAGAAAAAAGTTCCATTGGTTTGGAAATTTATTTTGTCTCCTCCCACTTTATTGTTGTATCGTGTTTTCATCATTCAGACATCCCAGGCACACATACCAGTAAGGGGGTTCTAACTCTGCCCACTGGGTGTTAGAGGCTGCTCCATCCTTCATATATCTCCTGCTTTCTATATTTAATGCATATGATGCACCTGGTTCAGGTTGTATTCTACTTTTATAGGTGTATGGTGCTGCATTGGTTTTGTGATGGTATAAAATATTGTCTTTTTAAACAGGAGTACAGCAAGAGTCTTGAAATGTCTGCAGGAATTCATTTTGAGGAAACCGCATCATGTTTTGAAGAAAATCTCACGAAGCCTCTGTCACTAAAGCAAGAGGAAATAATCAAAGCCAAATCTCTGGATACCAAAGAAATTGTAAAAGAACCAGAGAATTCTGAACTGTACCATGGGACCGTTGAAAAAATTGAAGCATGCAGTGATATGTTGGTTTATTCTGACAAAACAAATTCTGCGAGTTGTAGATCAGAACTTCTCCAAACCCACACAGGTCTTATTGGAACCAAAACATTTCTGTTTCCAAAGGGTGATCTTACTGTACATGAGAGATTTCATACAGGAGAGAAGCCGTTTGCTTGTTCTGAATGTGAGAAATGTTTTAGTGCAAAGAGTAAGCTTACTCGTCACAAGAGAATTCATACAGGAGAGAAGCTGTTTGCATGTTCTGAATTTGAGAAATGTTTTAGTGCAAAGGGTGAGCTTACTGTACATGAGAGAATTCATACAGGAGAAAAGCCGTTTGCATGTTCTGAATGCGAGAAATGTTTTAAATCAAAGGGTGATCTTACTGTACATGAGAGAATTCATACAGGAGAGAAGCCCTATGCATGCTCTGAATGTGAGAAATATTTTATTTCAAAGGGTAAGCTTATTAAACATAAGAGAATTCATACAGGAGAGAAGCCGTTTGCATGTTCTGAATGTGAGAAATGTTTTCGTTTAAAGAATATCCTTACTCGTCACGAGAGAATTCATACAGGAGAGAAGCCATTTAAATGTCCTGAATGTGGGAAATGTTTTAGAAGTAAGGGCGAGCTTACTGTACATGAGAGAGTTCATACAGGAGAGAAGCCATTTGCATGTTCTAAATGTGAGAAATGTTTTCGTTTAAAGGATAAGCTTACTTGTCACGAGAGAATTCATACAGGAGAGAAGCCGTTTAAATGTCCTGAATGTGGGAAATGTTTTAGAGGAAGGAGCGAGCTTATTGTACATGAGAGAATTCATACAGGAGGGAAGCCGTTTGCATGTCCTGAATGCCGAG
>RXON01002033.1:0-26046 GCA_009667805.1 Leptobrachium leishanense | reverse complement strand
TGCATTACAAACCATACAAAGCAAGGCAGTCAAAACACAGTTATTAAGTAGGGATGTGCGTTTCGGGTTTCGGAATTTCGGAATTTTCACGAAATTTCCCGATTCGTGTTTTCGGATGCAGGCCGAATTTCCGAAAATTTTTATATCCGAAAATGGAAGATCCGAAAAGTTTTCCGAGCCGAAACGAAATATTTTCGGAATTTTCGAATGGAATTGAAATGTGTCAAATCGAAATTTATTGCTTTGAAACGAGGAGAAAAGACGTTCCGAAAAAACGAAAATTTCCGAACTTACGAAAAAGTCGATACAAAAAACGAGCAAAGTGACACGAAAATACGAAAAATGGTCGACATTCCGAAAAAAAATGTACACGAAAAACGAATCGAGCCGAACCGAATTGAAACAGAAATCGGTCGAAACGAGCTGAATCGAAAAGTTTAAAAGTCCGAAAAATCGAACCGAAAAAAAAATCGGTGCACAAGCCTATTATTAAGTTTGAGAACTTACATCGCCATCCTTGCCCGCGTTGTTTGGTACCCATTATAAGCGGGGGAAGGTGATGCATGGGTAGCCGTAGTATCCGGGAGGGAGGAGGCAAGAAAACGAGGAATTAAGGAATGGTCAGGAGGATCCTGGGGGATCGGTGGGGTCAGGCCCGTCTTTAATATAATGATTGGACCCTGGGCAAACATTTTCTTGCCCCCCCCCCCCCCCACCGCATAATTTTGCTCTCCACCAGCATCCCAAAAGAAAACACAAATACACGAAGGACTTGTCTCAAAAAGCTTTAATAATGTAAACATTAAGAACTGGCTCACAAACAAGTCCTTAGATCTGTAACAGTATGTACATGCCAATTATAGCCTCTTCTAGGCTCTTTCTCATATATAGGGATGAGCGGTTCGGGTTCGGGTTCGGACGGTTCGGAGTTCGACCCGAACTTGGCCTGTTCGATGAGATCGCGAACACCGAACATTTCCGGGTGTTCGCCGCATGTTCGACCGCAATGGACCACAATGCATTTTCCCACTGGCCTAAAGCTCGTAATTGGCTACAGCCTTGCACCTGACCACAGGTCTGGTGCAAGACTGGTTGAACACTATGCCAATCACCGCTCAGAGTCCTGATTGGGCAAATTTTGGCCAATCATGGGCTCACAGAGCTAAATCCCGCAGCACACTATATAATGTTTCCTCGGGCCGATTCTGCGCGCATTTCAGAGGAGATTTCAAAGGAGATAGTTGTGTCTTGTTACTGCCGGTCTGCCACGCTACTGGGGGGGTCTGGGGGGTCTCATTTCTACCAAATATCAGGGAATTTAGGTGATCTGTGTCTTGTCACTGCCAGCAAGTGTTTTTGGAGTTTACAACTTTCTTTAAAACATTTGTGAATTGAGGTGATCTGTCTCTTGTCACTGGCTGCCAGCAGGGCCACCATCAGGGCATTATGCCCAATGCTGCCGTAAGGGGCCCGGGCCCGACGGCAGCGGCGTCGCCCTTTAACAGCTCCGGTATCGGACTCGATGCGTCCGAATCCGGAGCTGTGTCCCTGCTGCTGCTGCAGGAGCCGGAGGAGACACTGTGTCTCCTCCGGCTCCTGGCAGCTTCACTTCCTGGCTGGGCGGGGCCAAGCAGCGTGTGAGGGCCTCCAAGCACGTTGCTTTGGCTCCGCCCCCTCCACTCAGTGAAGCTGCGCGCCTGAGCTGGAGGGACCGGGAAGAAGACAGAAGAAAAGAAGAGAAGAAGATTAAAGAAAAGGTGAAGAAAAGAAGAGCTGAAGAAAAGAAGATAGAAGACAGCGAGTGGTGAGCCAGGGCCCAGACCCCTAGGCCCAAACCCAGGCCCCAGACCCTAAGGCCCAGACCCAGGGCCCAGACCCCCTAGGCCCAAACCCAGGGCACAGACCCTAAGACCCAGGGCCCAGATCCCTAGGCCCAAACCCAGGGCCCAGACCCCAGACCCTAAGGCCCAGACCCAGGGCCCAGACCCAGGGCCCAGACCCCAAGGCCCAGACCCCAAAGCCCAAATACAGACCCAGGGCCCAGACCCCATACCCAGGGCCCAGACCCCAAGGCCCAGGACCCAGGCCCTAAGGCCCAGACCCAGGGCCCAGACCCTAGGGCCCAGACCCTAAGGCCCAGACCCAGGGCCCAGACCCCAAGGCCCAGACCCAGGGCCCAAGGCCCAAACCCAGGGCCCAGAACCTGGACCCAGACCCCAGGGCCCAGACCCCAAGGCCCAAACCCAGGGCCCAGACCCCTAGGCCCAGACCCCTAGGCCCAAACTCAGGGTCCAGACCCCAAGGCCCAAACCCAGGGCCCAGACCCCAAGGCCCAGGACCCAGACTCTAAGGCCCAGACCCCAAGACCCCGACCCAGGGCCCAGACCCCAAAGCCCAAACCCTAGGCCCAGACCGCAGGGCCCAGACCCCAGGGCCCAGACCCCAAAACCCAGGGCCCAGACCCCTAGGCCCAAACCCAGGGCCCAGACCCCAAGGCCCAGAACCCAGGGCCCAGACCCCAAGGCCCAGACTCCAAGGCCCAGACCCAGGGCCCAGACCCTAGGACCCAGACCCCAAGGCCCAGGGACCAGACCCAGAGACCAGGGCCCAGGCTAGACCCCAGGGACCAGACCCCAGGCCAGACCCAGGGACTAGGCCCAGACCTCAGGGCCCAGACCTCAGGGACTAGACCTCAGGGACCAGACCTCAGGGACCAGACCCCAAGGCCCAGTCCCAGGGACCAGACCCAGGGCCCAGGCCCAGACCCAGACCCAAAGGCCATCATACACAGCCCGTTTCTGTGAGATTTATTGCTGTGGATTCTGTGATACGTTCAGACACACCGCTCATTACTGTGAGTTTTATTGCTGTGGATACTGTGATAAGTTAATACACACTGCACATTACTGGGAGTTTTATTGCTGTGGTGCTATGTTATGTCCTTTTTTTTGAAGGGGGAGAAAAGCTGTTAGAGGTTGAGGGGGGGCCCTGGGGGGTCCCATCGTGAGGTTTAGTAAGGGGCCCCATCATTTCTGATGGCTGCCCTGGGTGCCAGCTATCAGTGTGTCTCACTGAGTTATATCAGAGTTCTTTAAATCTTTATACCAGATTTGAATAAGAGTTCTGTATATATTAATCTATATATCACTCACCATGTCTGAAAGAACAAAAAGGACAGGCAGACGCTCCCAGACACAGATAAGAGGGCAAGCAGCCCCTGTGTCGGGAGGCTGTGCCTCTGGTCGTGGTGGACGTGGTGCATCCTCTGCAGGGGCACGCTTGTCCTTTCTAACTGGTGCTGGCCGTCTTAAGCAGCAGCAACATACAGAGGACTTGGTGGATTGGCTAACCAGGCCATCCTCATCCTCCGAGTCCTCTGCCAGCCAGGCTTCTAGTGCTTTACAGTCCACCTCAGCTGCCAAAGCATCTAATGCAGCCTCCATGTCCACAGCTACTCCTGCTGTAGCCTCGCTATCACACACGGAGGAGTCAGCTGAATTGTTTGACTACAATGAGAGTGACATGCTGCTTGAGGATGCGCAGCAAGTACAGTGCTCTGATTCAACTCTGAGGTTGAGGAAGGGAGTATAATCAACCTAGAGGAAGGGGGTGCCAGTGATGACACACAAATAACTGGATAGGGGGTGATGATGACAATGATGATGAGGTCACTGACTCCACCTGGGTGCCAGATCGAACAGAGGAATTAAGTGAGGAAGAGGGGGAGGAGGAGGCACAGCAAACACGAGGCACAACATCCTCTGTGACCAACCTTAGCACTAGGCAGGCAATCCAAGGCATCACATGTCAGAGCTTCTCCGGTGCAGAGTCCTGTTGTCTCAAAGAACACATGCAGGAACTCTGTTGTCTGGGAGTTCTTTAAGAAATGTGCAGTAGAGCACAGCGTTGCTATTTGTAATCTGTGTCAGATGAGGCTTAAGCGTGGGAAAGATACCGGACACTTGGGTACCACGTGCTTGAGGCGACATATGAATAAGTGCCACACATCCCGTTGGTGCAAAACTTTGCGTAGGTCCTCCTCCTCCTCATCTGTCTCTACCCCCACTGTATGTCCTGCTATGTCATTGCCTACAACCTCCACCAACAGGGATGATGCTACAGTACTGGATGTACCAGGTCCTTCCTCACAATGTGACATCATCCCAGTAGCTGAAGATTTACGCAGTCAGATTACGTTGCCGCAGCTGCTGCAGCGAAAGAAAAAATATAGTCCCAACCATCCCCAAGCACAGCGTCTAAATGCCAGCTTAGCAAAATTACTCGCATTGCAGCTGCTGTCTTTCCAGCTGGTGGACTCTGCTCCCTTCCGTGAATTTGCTGAATGTGCTGTACCACAGTGGCAGGTTCCAAAACGCCATTACTTTTCACGCAAGGCCATTCCAGCACTATACCAGCAAGTGGAAGACAATGTTATCGAGTCATTGGGAAAGGCAGTCAGCAGCAAGGTGCATGTGACTTTAGACACGTGGTCCAGCAAGCATGGACAGGGTCATTACATTTCCTTCACGGCACACTGGGTAACTCTGATTGCAGCTGGGAGGGATCCAAGACGGGGCTCTGTGCTGGAGCTTGTTCATCCACCATGCCTCCAGAAAGCTGCTTGTATGAGGTCTGTCTGCTCCACCCACCACCACCACCTCTTCCTCCTCCTCCTCTTCTTCTCTGTCTCTGGCGAAGTGGCAGTTAAACCGACGCCTGACAGGGTCTACGCAATGGCTCAAGCAAAAAGATGCCATACTGTGCTTGAGCTGGTTTATTTAGGGGACAGGAGCCACACCGGGTCAGAAATTTTGTCAGCTCTGCAGGGACAGGTGCAGAGATGGTTAACACCACGCCAGCTTCAGCTGGGAATGATTGTCTGCGATAATGGCAGCCAGCAACCTTCTCTCCGTCCTACGCATGTACCATGCCTAGCACACGTCCTAAATCTGGTGGTACAGCGTTTCCTAACCAAGTACCCAGGGCTGCCAGAGCTTCTCATCCAGGCCAGAAAAGTCTGCAGCCACTTCAGACGGTCATTCCCAGCAAGCGTTCGCCTGGCAGAAATTCAAAGAGAGTTCCACCTTCCCACAAACCGTCTGATCTGTGACATGCCCACCAGGTGGAACTCGACATTAGCAATGCTGCAGCGTCTGCACAAGCAGCAGAGGGCCATCAACGAGTACCTGTGTGAGTATGGCACAAGGACAGGTTCAGGTCAACTTGTTTTTTTTTCCCCCCCGCAGTGGCTGATAATCAAGGATGCATGCACTGTACTGTCACCATTTGAGGAGGCAACGAGGATGGTGAGCAGGGACAGTGCATGCATCAGTGACACAATTCCTTTAGTGTTCCTGCTGGAGCACACTCTGCAGGGAATTATAGATGTGGCTCTAGAGGCAGAGCAGCGGGAGGAAGAGGAGGCCTTCCCTAGCTTTCAAGGCCCCAGTCTTTCCGCAGACAGCATTCCAGCGGGTTACTCAGATCAGACAGGAGGAGGATGAGGAGGAGGAGGAATATTTAAGTAGTGGGGCATTGAAGGTGGGGATTCCTCAAGGGAGGGTTTTGTGTGCCCAGAAACAGAAGGGCTAGTGCGTGGCTGGGAGGAGGAAGTGCACAATACGGTCATCCTCATTGACCAGGAAGACTCGGAAGCTAATGCCACCTCCAACCTACGCTGCATGGGCTCCCTAATGATGCAAAGCCTGCTAAAGGACCCAAGGATTCGTGCTATCAAGGAGAGGGATCATTACTGGTTGGCAACCCTTCTTGATCCATGATACAAGGGAAAGTTGCAGAGCTCATCCTGCCCGCACAGAGGGAGCACAGGATGAAAAAACTTGAGGACGCTCTAAAGCGACACTTGTGTAACACCTTTCCAGGCACTGGTAGATTACAAAGTGCTGACACACGTGCTTCTGAGGCTGCGGGTGATCAGAGGAATAGTGGTGAAGGCCAGGGCCGCTTGACTGATGCTTTTTTAAATTTTTTTAGTCCTCGACGCCCAGGGACGTCAAATGTAGGTACCCATTGCCAGCGTCTTCACCATATGGTGCAGGACTACCTAGGGGCAAGGGCAGACCTGGATACCTTTCCAGCAGATGATCCACTGATTTACTGGGTGTTGAGATTGGATCACTGGCCAGAACTTAGCCAATATGCTATGCAGCTACTAGGTTGCCCTTCATCTAGCGTGCTTTCCGAAAGGACGTTCAGTGCCGCTGGAGGTTTTGTCACAGACAAAAGAGTGCGTCTGTCCACCGACTCTGTAGACCGGCTGACATTTATAAAAATGAATCAGTCTTGGAACAGCAGCTATCAATCCCCTGATGCCGAAGTAACGGAATAGATCGGGTATGTCTTCTGCATTCACAAAACCTCCAGCACTGAACTCTTCCACAATACCACAAAAGGGTTACGGTGTGAATGCACTTGCTGCCATGAAAGGCACAATATTTGGCTGCACTGACGCCTGTGCCAGATTTATATCATTTTAATTTTTTGAACCACATGGTCCACCCCTGCACTCTTCCACAATACCACAGAGGGGTTACTGTATGATGATACTTTCTGGCCTGGCATTAAAGGCACAATATCTGGGTGCACTGATGCCTTGACCAGAATCATATCTTTTCAATATAGGACCACATGGTCCACCCCTGCACTCTTCCACAATACCACAAAGGGGTTACTGTATGATGATACTTGCTGGCCTGGCATTAAAGGCACAATATCTGGGTGCACTGACGACTTGACCAGCATCATATCTTTTCAATATAGGACCACATGGTCCACCCCTGCATTCTTCCACAATACCACAGAGGGGTTACTGTATGATGATACTTGCTGGTCTGGCATTAAAGGCACAATATCTGGGTGCACTGACGCCCATTACCAGATCAAAACCTTTTCAATATAGGACCACATGGTCCACCCCTGCACTCTTCCACAATACTACAGAGGGGTTACTGTATGATGATACTTGCTGGCCTGGCATTAAAGGCACAATATCTGGGTGCACTGACGACTTGACCAGAATCATATCTTTTCAATATAGGACCACATGGTCCACTCCTGCATTCTTCCACAATACCACAGAGGGGTTACTGTATGATAGTACTTGCAGGCCTGACACCAAAAGCACAATATTTGGGTGCACTGCCACTGACGCCTGTATCAGATTCATATCCTCAGAGGGGTTACGGTGTGACGGCATTGTTGGGGACGCTAAAGGACCAATTTTAAAGCACCTATTGTTACTTTCATCCAAAGCCTGCATATATTTCAGAATAATTTAGCCCAAAAAATCAGTAAACTTTTTCTGCGTGTACGAAAATGTCTCCTCTTTTCATACAGACTGCCGCCCCAAGCAGTTGTTTATGGATAGATTAAAGGAAAAGCATTTACCGTCATATGAAACGTCATTTTTTAGTTTTTAAGTGTTTCTATACATCCTAGAAATCCGCCACTTCACGGGCAGGTTATGGGGACCTCCTAGGCACGATATTTGAAGGAATTTTTGGTTTTTATTTTTAACCCTTATTTCATGGAAAACTCACTGTCCCTTTAAAAACTTTTTTTTTTAACTTTTTGTTCTTGTTTCCTGTCCCCCAGGGCACTACCCGGACCCCCATACACCTTTTATGGCAAATATGTAGCATATATGCCCTCTCGGAGGGCACTCTAAAAACCGAATTTTCAGCCCCATTGACTTGCATTGGGTTCGAGTTCGGGTTCGGGTTCGGACCCGAACAAATGGGAAGTTCGGGTTCGGGCTCGAACCGAACTCGGGGAGTGTTCGGCTCATCCCTACTCATATATTTCTATTAACAGTTATATGTTCTAGGGAGAAAAGGCATGTTAACATCTTAATAGAACTATATGTATCCAGCACAGACCCCCCATAAATATATGAATCCAGCACAGGCCCCCAGAATTAGTATGTACCCAGCACAGGCCCCCCCGAGAAATATAAGTATCCAGCACAGACCCGCCAGTACCCAGCACAGGCCCGCCAGTACCCAGCACAGGCCCCCAGAAGTATATTATCCAGCACTGACCCCCAGAATTATATGTATCCAGCACAGACCCCCCAGAATTCTATGTATCCAGCACAGACCCCCAAGAACTAAATGTATTCAGCACAGATCCCCCAAATTATATATATCCAGCTCAGACCCCCAGAATTATATTTACCCACAGACCTCAGGATCAGATGACCGTGTGTTCCTCCGAGTGCCAGCATTTTCCTCCACTTGGCCGTCGGCCTCTGAAGGCTGTGACGCGCTCTCACCAGATCTCACCTGTAGGCCATCTCACAGCCTTCACAGGATGGCGGCCGCACAAGGGAGAACGCTGGCGCTCGCAAGAAGGCACGGCCAGTCGAGGGGGCTGCTAGCGGAATGCTGTTAATGCATTCCGCTAGCAGCGACGGCTGTCGCCCACGATTTACATGGGTCCAATGGGCAGCTGCTTTGGGCCCCTCAACAATGACTGGGCAGGGGCAACTGCCCCTTTTGCCCTGCGTTAAAGACAGCCCTGGGTGGGGTACCTCATAGGTGTTTCGTAAGGAATCTTTGGTCTCACCTGGAAGGGTTCGGATAAAGAGAGTCCAAATAGTGAAGAAGGACCGAGTCTTCTTCTCCTGGTGGATAGAAGCCTCAGTCTATTCGGCCAGGAATATGGTGTAAATACTCTCGTACACCATGCAAAAGGAGGGAGGGGAGGCGGAGATCCATTGGGACAGGATCACTTTTTTGCCAGTAGCGGCTGGGAGAGCTAACCAAAATCGGTGGCACTTAGAGAAAGGTTGAAGGGTGGGGGGTTGGTCGATTAAAGATGGCCCAATCTGGAGCGAAAGGGATTTCTAGTCGAAGGACCTGCAAACTGCATCGTCTAATAGTATCCCAAAACAATTGTATGAAGGGACAGGACCATATGCAGTGTCGTAAATCGCCCAGAGCGAGGTGACATTTTAGACAGTTTGCGGTTGGTAAGAAGCCAGCGCGGGCCATTCTATCAGGCGCCATATATGCTTGATGGAGTATTCTGTAGAACATGTCCCAGTAGTTGGCAGAGGGGAGTGAGTGTCTGGAAGCCAAAGTGGCCCCTATCAGATCGTGTGGGGAGAGTTCAGGGAAACTGGTGGCCCATCTGGCTATTGCTGTCCAGGGGACCGTGGTGGGTGGTGAGAGTTGTAAAAATGGCAGAGGTAGAGGGGGGGTGATGAAGGGCATGTGAGCAATTGCGTATCTAATGGATTAGCTAAATCAGTGGGGGATAAAGTGTTCAATTGGGTGAGGAGAAACTGTTTCAGTTGCAAATAATATACTGGGTGTATATATCTAAGGGGGCAATACGGTTCTTCAGGGTCGCGTAGGAGTATGGCAAACCCGACACTCTGTCTATATAGTGATGGAGATGGGTAAAGCCTCGGTGGGCCAGGGTGTGAAAAATGGGAGCGGGAGAGGCATTTTGGAAATGAGGTTTGTGAAGGATGGGGGTCCACAGAGATGTTTGCCGGGTCAACTGAAGGCGCTTGCGAATCCTGACTCAAGCCGATTTCGTAGTGGCCAATAATGCATTAGAGCGTAGGATGGGGGGGTTGATGGGTGAGTGTTGATGGAGGAATGCTGATAGGGAGGATGAGGGAAGTAATGCTTGTTCGGCCTGTAAGGGCACAAAGTGTGAAGTGCCGTTCAACCAATCAGCAACATAACGGTACAGCGCTGCTAAGTTTTAATCGAATGTGTTCGGGAAATTAATACCTCCCCTAGCTAGCGATTGTTGGAGCATAGGAAGCGATATGCGTGCACGTTTACCTTGCCATATCAATGCCGCGTACATCCTATGCAGCATACAAAGGTCTGCGGGCTTTAACAGTAGGGGCAAAACTTGTAAGGGGTAGAGCAATTTGGGGAATAAAGTCATTTTAATGAGGGCGGCTCTTCCTAAATAGGACAGAGGGAGAGAACTCCAGTCGTCCAGGAGCAATTTAGCTTGGGTCAAATGGGGGTCGATATTGAGACGATATAATTTAGAAAGATAAACCGGTGGGATTATCCCCAGGTATTTAATGTAAGGTATAGGTGCCCAGGAGAAGGGAAACTGTCTGAGCCAGATGCCTTGAGGCTTGGATCCCAGAGGTAGGGCAACCGACTTAGTGGAATTAATTTGGAAACCTGAGGCCACATGGAATGAATCAAATAAAGTCACCAGTGGCGAAGTAGCCAATGCAGGGTCTGAAATGAAAGGAACAGATCGTCTGCAAAAGCTACTATAGGGTCACAGAGGAGGATAAACAGATACCGGTGATCGCCGAGCACATCTCTATTATGCGCAGGAGGGTTTCCAAAGCCAGATTAAACAGTAACTGGGATAGGGGGCAGCCCTGTCTGGTTCCTCGTTCTAGAATAAGTCCATTCGCTGTGATCACTGTAGAGGGGTTAAGATAGAGCACACGAAAAAGGGTCAAAAACTCCTTCCCAAAGTGATGAAACTTGATAAATCGGACTAGGTAAGCCAGGATATCCTGTCGAACGCCTTGTCCGCATCGCAACTCAACAAAAGATTTGAGGAGTGCGGTGTAAGGATGGAGGACCATATGGCCACCATAGCCATGGCATAGTATGCTTATAGTGGAGTGTCGGCCAGTAAGAAAGCCAGTTTGTTGGGGGCCCAGAAGGCGTGCGAGAGGTCCCTGTAGGCGGCCTGCCATGATAGTGGATAGAAGTTTTAAGTTAGTGTTTAATAATGCAATAGGTTGGTAGGAGGTAATCAAGGCAAGGTCCTTCCCGGGCTTGGGGATAACCACCACTCGCGCTTCGTTAAAAGTCAGAGGAGGGTCCTCCCCTTGTAAAATATTACTGTAAAGTGAGACTAAGTGTGGAATCACTGAGCCAGAGAGGGGCTTGTAGTATTCCGCCCCAAACCCATTGGGTCCCGGAGTCTTCCCATTTTTAAGTGAGGCTATTGCGTTTCGGACTTCAATGTGTGTGATGGGTGCTGACATCGCGTCGCGTTCTATCGGGGATATTTTCGGAATTTGTCCCCTATGGAAAAGGTTCAATTGAGCAGGACAATCATCAGGGCCAGCCTTGTAGAAGTCTGCAAAAGATGTTCGGAAATAGTCAACTATCGCCGCAGGGTCAGTAAGTATGGTACCATCAGGGCCGGCGCTGCCGCTAGGCGAGCTAGGCGGCCACCTAGAGCGCAGTGCCCGCCTAGGGCGCAGCCCGGCCCGGCGACCAGTGACCAATCCACTTTATAAAAAAAAATCATGAGTGTCCGCGTCCCGCGGGGCGGCCAGGCGGCGCAATTTACTCGCAGGCCGCGGGCCACGTGACACGCACGCTCACTCGGACACCCAGGCTCCGCCTCTGCAGCACACCAGCGGCTGTCGCGGTGCCGCCACGTGTTGGGGCTGGCAGCAGCACGTGGGCCCCCACGTCAGGTGCCGCTGGAAGGAGGAGGCGGAGTCGAGGCAGAGAGTTTAGACAAAGGAAGCTGCTCTGTCTCCTCAGCTCCTGGAGTCCTGCTGCCTGTCACCGACTGTCTTCTACAAGTTTCGTAAGAAGTCAACACGATTCGAACAGGTATGGGGGAGGGGGACAGGTATGGGGGATGCAATTTCAAATTCGCAATCATGATGTGAGCTGGGGCAAATTGGCAATATATATGCATGATGTGAGCTGGACTGGGCAATATATATGCATGATGTGAGCTGGCCTGGGCAATATATTTGCATGATGTGAGCTGGCCTGGGCAATATATTCGCATGATGTGAGCTGGACTGGGCAATATATTTGCATGATGTGAGCTGGCCTGGGCAATATATACGCATGATGTGAGCTGGACTGGGCAATATATACACATGATGTGAGCTGGACTGGGCAATATATACACATGATGTGGGCTGGACTGGGCAATATATACACATGATGTGAGCTGGACTGGGCAATATATACGCATGATGTGGGCTGGACTGGGCAATATATATGCATGATGTGGGCTGGGGGCAAATTGGCAATATATACACATGATGTGAGCTGGCATTGGCAATATATACGCATGATGTGAGCTGGCATGAGCAATATATATATACCCATGATGTGAGCTGGCCTGGGCAATATATATATATGCCCATGATGTGAGCTGGGGCAATATATATCCATGATGTGAGCTTGGGCAATATATACCCATGATGTGAGCTAGGGCAATATATATCCATGATGTGAGCTGGCCTGGGCAATATATACCCATGATGTGAGCTGGGGCAATATATATCCATGATGTGAGCGGGGGCAATATATACCCATGATGTGAGCTGGGGCAATATATACCCATGATGTGAGCTGGTCTGGGCAATATATCCATGATGTGAGCTGGCCTGGGCAATATATACCCATGTGTGCTGGCCTGGGCAATATATCCATGATGTGAGCTGGCCTGGGCAATATATACCCATGTGTGCTGATGGCAATATATACCCATGTGTGCTGGGGGCAATATATACCTGTGTGCTGGGGCAATATATATATCCATGTGTGCTTGGGCAATATATACCCATGTGAGCTGGGGCAATATATACCAATGTGTGCTGGGGGCAATATATACCCAAGCGAGTTGGGGGTAATATATATCCATGTGTGCTGGGGCAATATATATCCATGTGTGCTGGGGCAATATATACCCAAGTGAGCTGGGGCAATATATATATGCATGTGTGCTGGGGCAATATATACCCATGTGTGCTGGGGCAATATATACCCATGTCTGCCGGGGGCAATATATACCCATGTGTGCTGGGGCAGTAATGTGCGGTGTTTAAGAGGGTATCACAGAGCTCCACAGTAATGTGCAAGTAGCTGGTCTTGCCTAGGGCACAAAATAGTCTAGCACCGGCCCTGGGTACCATCCGCAGTCTTGAGCTGAGAGATAAAAGGTCGAGTCTGCGTTTGGGAGCGGACAAAGTTGGCAAGGAGGCGACCGTGTTTATTACCAAAATGATACAAACGGTATATCTGGTGCTGCCATGAGCGTTGTGCGCAGTCGGTGGCTAGAGTATCGTATCTGGACTTGTCCTGTTTGTATAATTGTAAGGCCATAGGGGTCGGGTTCGACCGGTAAGCTCTATAACTCCTGAGTAAAGCCGAGTGAGCCCTAGTGATACGTTGAGAGTCCTCTTTCGTTTTACGGGCAGCAAACTCCATTATTTGTCCCCGGAGCACCGCTTTCAATGCGGACCAGAATAGATCACCGTCCTCTACATGTTCTATATTGTCGTCAGTGTAATTGTGTCAGGCTGGTTCAACATGTGAGGTAAGCAAACCGGACGTCATAAGGTGAGATGGGAAACGCCAGTTCCGGGAGTAGGATCGTGAAGTTACTAGTGCCATTTCAAGCGTGACCAGCGCGTGATCAGTAAGCGCAATTGGGCCAATCGTGGTGCGCAGTGCTCGGGGAGAGAGAGAGTCCGAAATTAAAAACAGGTCTAAGCGAGAAAACGATTTATGGGGGTCAGAATAAAATGTGAAATCCCTGCCTGTTGGGTTGTGCGTGCGCCAAATGTCTACCAAGGCAAAATGAGTCAGGAGTAAGGTCGGACCTGTGGGTTGTGAGCATCCTCTAGTTACCCTACGAGAGCCTCGTTGTTTTAAATTAAATTAGAAACAGTAAAATTTCACCAAAAAAATTAGAGACTTTTTGCTGTAAGTGAAAAAAAATAAACGGTTGAATAAATATTTAATAAAAAGGGATTTTTTTTTTACGTTGAACCTATGGGAAAAAAGCCTTGCTGCTTCAAAATAAACTAGGAAACCTAAAATTTCACCAAAAAATCCTGAATAATGCCTAAAAAAATCCTAAAAAATAGAATAAAACAGATTTTTTGCTGCAAGTGAAAACAAAAAACAGTTTAATAAATATTTAATAAAAACAGGGATTTTTTTATTTTAAAAAATCCCTGTTTTTATTAGTTTGAAATAATTTTGTTCCTTTCTTTCTTTTTGGGTAATTTTCGTTCCGTATTTTTTCCTTTCGGATCATTTTGTTCCTTTTTTTTTTTTTTATTTTTGGATCATTTTGTTCAGTTTCTGCATCGTTTCGGATCTTTCTCGCATCATTTTGTCTCCTGATATTTTGTTCAGTTGTTTTCATTTTGCTGTCACGACTTGTATTTTTGAACGATTTGTATTTTCGGACGGACGATTTGTCATTTTTCGGGAATGGAAAAAAAACGAAAACGGTGATTTTCATCCGAATTTGAATTCGGAACGAAACGAAATGCACATGTCTATAGGACACACAAAGGGAATGAGATGCGGTGGACGTGCGGCTCCTCATATTCAGGGCTTGGATTCTGCAGGAGCTCGCGGGCTTTGATGTCTTCTGACTTTGATTCCAGCCCATTGGGGGGGGGGCAGCCGGGTCAGAGCCCTCCGTGCACAGGAATCTATTATATTGCATTCGTGTCTTTGTAGTACAAACCCTCCCGGCCAAATATATGCAGAAAGAGGCGGCTCAACCCCTAATGTTTTATATATACACACAGACAGCAGGCAGAGCCTCCATCAGTATTACAGAATCGCTGCGACTCTCTGGATGCCGAGACTGAGCGTCACTCTGAGCTGGTAAGAGTGTAAGCTCACCGGCCAAGGTGTGTGGGCATAATGCTAATGCTGACTGAGACGTGCTCCGTCATAGAGGAATTATCCGTGTTTTGGGGTTTATTGCACCAAAGACATGAAAACCTATCGCTGGCCGCTGGCCAAGACGCGTCTAACGTGACCTAAGGGTCTGTGGGAGGAGAGGCCACATGGCGAAACCCGGAACCACAGCAAACGGCTCATTAAAAGCCAACGACTCATCCTGCCTTCATCATGAAGGAAAATCTTATGAAACGCAGGGACGAGTCGGCTCGGCCTGGCACATCATGCAAAATCCAAAACTCCCATGATTCCTAGAGTGCTCCAGACAAACGGACACGTGTCATGGTGACCTTGAGTGATTCAGGAGATTCCTCCTGCCCGGCAAGCTGTCAGCTGCCCACAATAGACAACTTTGTGGGTTTTAGGTCAGGAATGTACCGCTTTGTACATTCCTGGCCACCCATTGCGTCCCCGTGCGCTCACGTTGAGAAGGATTGGATCGGCGGGATGTTCGAGTCAGCGTCCAGGCTCTCCTCATAGTCACATCGACGGACGGCTACGGGGGAGGAAGAGCGACCCAGGAACCTGAAGGGAGGTTTAGAATCCGACGATACGTTACGGGCAACATAGAGGCTTGTAGGAAACGTGTTTTCTGAGATGATCTTTGACTTTTGCCGAGTTGAACCCTGAAAATTCAAACCCGATTCACCGGGGACGGAATCCAAACTGCGGAGATTCTAAAAACGCTTTCACGAAAATCTGAAAAGTTACAGTAAGAGATAAAGCATCATTTTATTATTTTTTAAATTAGACAGATATTCCTGCCCCGAATACTGTATATCTCATCTCCTGCAAACAACACGTGACTCTCTCTGAGGGGATTATTCACTAAGGTCCAAATTCACCACCAAATTGCACCGAGCGATGAATTACAATTCATCTATTCAGAAAGCTGTCAATCCACCAAACACAGGAGAAACTGAGTGAAACACGGGGCATTTTGACACAATTTGGTGGCACCGAAATTGTCCCTAGAGAACTAATGATTTGTCTATTCACCGAACGTCAAACTGCACCAAAAATGCGTGAAATGCCCTGATTTCGGTGATTTCAATTCAACAGGTTTAAAGAGGAGAATTCCACAAGTTTCAATGTAATAAACAGAATAGCTTTTTTAATTTGATTTTAAATACCATTTATTATTTTTATATTTTTACAAAAAACTTTTTTTATTTTATTAATGATAAGACTTTTTTGTATTTTTATAAAAATTTTATTTTTATTTTGTAACAGACATTTTTATTATTTTTTAAAGGACTTTATTATTTTGACACATTTTTATTGATTTTTTTCTGCTAGATTTTTTTTTCTTCTTTTTCTCAGTTCATTGGAACTTGCCGAGGCCATTTCAGCGCAATCCGACGCTCTTCAGCACTTTTCAACAAAGTCTGATAACTGCTTCGGCGACTCAATTTTCAGTGCAATATGGTGAATATTCGCAGAGTTATTCAGAGAGAGCCGAACTGGCCCTGAAATTGCACCCAACAGTGAATTTCCTCGCATGGTGCAATTTCGGGGCCATTCAATACCTGGCAATTCGCCAAATATTGGCGAATTGGCAGCGAAATACAGTGCCTGTTCGGCGGCAGTGAAATACGGTGCTTTTCGGCGGCAGCGAAATCCCCCATAGAGAAGCAATGGTTAATCTATTCACATTGAAGAGCAGAGAAATGCCAGTGAAATGCCCTGATGTTCAGTGGATTCATTCGACAGGTTTAATCAGGCGAATACCATAGGTTTCAATGGTAATAAATATTACTGTTTTTATTACATATTTATTCAACCGTTTATTCTTTTAATTTGCAGCAAAAAGTCTCATTTTTTTTGGAATTTAGCGGAATGAAAACATATTTTAGGTTATGTAATTGTGCAGATACGGGTATATGTAACAGGCGGATCCGGTGTGAGGAAAGTTCCATACAGATTTCAATGTGTAAAATTATTTTTTTTAAATTTTATCATCCAAACCTTTGTGGTTATATATTTGTAAGACTCACGAAGATGCACAATGTGTACTCAGTTTGAGAGCTCTATTGACCAGCGGGATACTCTGGTGCTCTACCGCAGAGGTCCGCGCGTCCTCCAAAACACATGAAACAACAAATACAGCGTGCCACACGGATGCAGTTCCCACTAGGGCTGCAACTAATGATTATTCTCATAATCGATTAGTTGGCCGATTATTATTTCGATTAATCAATTCATCGGATAAAAAAAAAAATAGAAAAAAAAATTGTTTACTTAAATTTTTTTTATGTAAAATAAATAAATAAATAACAACAACGCCTCCCCCTTTTTCAGAAGCAAATTGCTTATCTTGAGTACTTTTCACACAAGGTATGTGAGTGCTTGGTCAGAGGGATGGGTTGCTGCTGCGAGTGCTTGGTCAGAGGGATGGGTTGATGCTGCGAGTGCTTGGTCAGAGGGATGGGTTGATGCTGCGGGTGCTTGGTCAGAGGGATGAGTTGATGCTGCGAGCGCTTGGTCAGAGGGATGGGTTCATGCTGCGAGCGCTTGGTCAGAGGGATGGGTTGATGCTGCGGGTGCTTGGTCAGAGGGATGGGTTGATGCTGCGAGCGCTTGGTCAGAGGGATGGGTTGATGGTGCGAGTGCTTGGTCAGAGGGATGGGTTAATGCTGCGAGTGCTTGGTCAGAGTGATGGGTTGATGCTGCGAGTGCTTGGTCAGAGGATGGGTTAATAATGCGAGTGCTTGGTCAGAGGGATGGGTTGATGCTGCGGGTGCTTGGTCAGAGGGATGAGTTGATGCTGCGAGCGCTTGGTCAGAGGGATGGATTGATGCTGCGAGCGCTTGGTCAGAGGGATGGGTTGATGCTGCGAGCGCTTGGTCAGAGGGATGGGTTAATGCTGCGAGTGCTTGGTCAGAGGGATGGGTTGATGCTGCGAGCGCTTGGTCAGAGGGATGGGTTGATGCTGCGAGCGCTTGGTCAGAGGGATGGGTTGATGGTGCGAGTGCTTGGTCAGAGGGATGGGTTAATGCTGCGAGTGCTTGGTCAGAGTGATGGGTTGATGCTGCGAGTGCTTGGTCAGAGGGATGGGTTAATAATGCGAGTGCTTGGTCAGAGGATGGGTTAATGCTGCGAGTGCTTGGTCAGAGGGATGGGTCGATGCTGCGAGTGCTTGGTCAGAGGGATGGGTTGATGCTGCGAGTGCTTGGTCAGAGGGATGGGTTGATGCTGCGAATGCTTGGTCAGAGGGAAGGTTGATGCTGCGAGTGCTTGGTCAGAGGGATGGGTTAATGCTGCGAGTGCTTGGTCAGAGGGATGGGTTGATGCTGCAAGCGCTTGGTCAGAGGGATGGGTTAATGCTGCGAGTGCTTGGTCAGAGTGATGGGTTGATGCTGCGAGTGCTTGGTCAGAGGGATGGGTTAATAATGCGAGTGCTTGGTCAGAGGGATGGGTTAATGCTGCGAGTGCTTGGTCAGAGGGATGGGTCGATGCTGCGAGTGCTTGGTCAGAGGGATGGGTTGATGCTGCGAGTGCTTGGTCAGAGGGATGGGTTGATGCTGCGAATGCTTGGTCAGAGGGAAGGGTTGATGCTGCGAGTGCTTGGTCAGAGGGATGGGTTAATGCTGCGAGTGCTTGGTCAGAGGGATGGGTTGATGCTGCGAGCGCTTGGTCAGAGGGATGGGTTGATGCTGCGAGCGCTTGGTCAGAGGGATGGGTTGATGGTGCGAGTGCTTGGTCAGAGGGATGGGTTAATGCTGCGAGTGCTTGGTCAGAGTGATGGGTTGATGCTGCGAGTGCTTGGTCAGAGGGATGGGTTAATAATGCGAGTGCTTGGTCAGAGGGATGGGTTAATGCTGCGAGTGCTTGGTCAGAGGAATGGGTCGATGCTGCGAGTGCTTGGTCAGAGGGATGGGTTGATGCTGCGAGTGCTTGGTCAGAGGGATGGGTTGATGCTGCGAGTGCTTGGTCAGAGGGATGGGTTGATGCTGCGAATGTTTGGTCAGAGGGATGGTTGATGCTGCGAGTGCTTGGTCAGAGAGATGGGTTGATGCTGCAAGCGCTTGGTCAGAGGGATGGGTTGATGCTGCGAATGCTTGGTCAGAGGGAAGGGTTGATGCTGCGAGTGCTTGGTCAGAGGGATGGGTTGATGCTGCGAGCGCTTGGTTCAGCGCGTCCAGCCAAGTGGTTCTCCTGGGCTATGGGTGCGCTGAGCTCGTCCTAGCACAGGAGGCAGCAATCGGCCGGGCTTCCGGCCAATTGCTGCACCCCCCCCGATGTGGGCTGACATCTTGGATGTCAGCCCAGCACTCTGGGACCCCAGTGGGGCCATTAGATGTCATCGCGGCGGCGCAATGACATCTAATTCAGGTGACCCCCGTGTGTGCGGAGGAGGCGCCTGAAAGGGAGGGGGGAGGTCCTTCGGACCTCTCTCCCTCCCGATTGTCGGGGGCCACAGGGTTAAGGCAGGTACCGTTTGGAAGGGCACAGCCTGCCCTTCCAAACAGTGGCTGACATTAACCCCTGGGGAACCGGATCACGATTCGGCGCTGAAAAGCGCCGGATTGTGATCCTCTCCCGGAGCTGGCCGACATCTTGGATGTCGGTCAAGCCTCCGGGAACTCCCCCTGAGGACTGGCGTCATTGTGCATAGCACGATGACGCCAGTCCTGGAGTTAACCCCTAGCTGCCAGCAATGGTGGAGAGAGGGGGATTCCAATGGACCCCCTATCTCCCGATTTGTGGCAGCTAGGGGTTAATGTTTGATATCGTTGGATTGGACAGAGCATGGCCTTTCCAACGATACCAAACTTGATCATGTATGAAGTTTTTTTTTAAAAAAAACAAATTAAAATAAAAAAAATATTTTATAAAAATTATAAAAAAAATAAACAAGTTTTTTTTTGTTAATGCAGCAATATTGTTCCCATTTCAATTATAATGTGAACAATGATGCTGCACTAACGATTTTTGTATGCGGTGCGTGATAAAAATAGCAAAAAAAACGAGTCCCCATTTTTAATTTTTTTAACTAGTGCACCCCATAGAAAATATAACCGCAATTGCTCGCATGTTAAAATGTGAAAAAAAACACTTTACACATTGTAAATTATTGAAAATTCTAATTTTTTTTGTATTTCAAAATTTTATTTTGCAATAAACGAAGGGTCACAGACTGACCAGCCAGGTGACCTCACAGGGCCAGATAAGACATGCTCAGAGAAATCACATAAAACATAAAAAGGGGATCTCAAAAGAAACTGCAGAATATCAAAAATTGGGGGAGGGGATACAATAACAGGGGGGGATGTATAAACTCGTCAGGAGGGTCGATCCAGCAAGAGCAAAACAGAGCGATGGAGTTCGCTGGGGGGGCACCAGGAAAACAAAAAGAAGAAAAAAAAAAAAAAGGAGAGGGGGAAAGGGTAGTGAGGGACTGCCAAATATATTGTGGTATTCCTGGCTCACCCCGGCAACCTTGAAGGAACTGAGGGCCATGGAAGAGGCCACTTGGCCGGGAGACCTGGGGCCAAAAGGGTGGACAGAGCCTAGGTAGTCACCCTAGTGGCTCGCCCAGGCTGCTTCCCAATGTCCTACACAAAAAAAAAAAAAAAAAAATAAGAAGAGGGGGCTTAAGTCCCAGTGCTCCAAACGAACACCAGACGAACACCACTATACCCAAAAATTCAGCAGGCATGACCATAAAATCAGTCAGGAGAACATAAAAAGGGGGGAACAAAAAGTAAGAGGATAGGAACAGATAGCAGACATGAATAAGGGGGGGTTAATTCACAGACATCAGTGAGGGGGTGTCATCAGGGGGGGTAGACCATCAGCATCAAATGGGGGGGGTCTCGTCAAAAGAAAAGCGTTAGCCGATCCATCCGAAGTCCAGCATATAGGCCGTAGCCAGTGTCACGAAACTCGAGGGGGACCAAAGAGTCAGCCCATTTAGGCCCAGCGATCGGGAAACTAAGGCACAACATTTCCCTGCACCCTCCACTAGCTCCGCAGGGGAAGAAAATCCCACAGCACTCCGCTCCAAGTGTAATGGAAAAGATCCTCTGCATCACCATCTCCCCTGATGTCACGTTAGGGTGCCAGACCTCCGCAGCAGAAAGGCCCAAACTTCCAAGAGACACCGCAGTCTCGGCAATCAGTGTCTCAGCTGGCCGCCCGACTGCTGCGGCATGCAACTTATCATCCTCCGCCAGCAGCCTGGAGTCCTGCATTGTCCCGGCGCTCCCAGGGCACCGCTCTCCATCCTCCTCTGCGGCAGAGCAGCCAGCTGCCAGGGCCACGGTCGACGTATCTTCTGGCCAGTCTGCGACAGCTCGACACGAGGCCGCCTCCAACCGGGAGCTCACCTCCACAACCGCAGCTCTCACCTCCTGGAAATCCGCCTTCCACAGCGTGCGGAACTCCGCTATGAGGCGCCAGACCTCCCCCCTCGTAAGCGGGCACAAGTCATCAGGACGCTCGATAACAGCCGTCACCGCAGAAGAGGAAGCAGGCTCCACTAAGGCTTCGACATCCCGCTGGTGGGGGCCCTCCACCAAGCAGGACCCTCTGCCAATCCACTCCGCCATCAGGTCACTCCTCAAATCAGGTAAGATTACCCCAGGGGGAGAGTCGGCGACTCCCGCACAGGCTTCCAAGATGGCCACCTCCGGCTAGGCCGCAAATATCTTCAGTGTGCTCAAACTCCACCGCAAACGGTAGATTGAGGGTTGCCTCGGGCCATAAATGATGCTCCAGCACAGCAGGAATTAAAATGACCCAGGCAACAGCTCTCCTGGACGGTGGGATGTGTATAATATTGCCAGAAAGGCCAGGTCTTCAGAGAGCTCCGCAGAAACACGTCCACACTCATCCACTCACAGCTCCGCCCCCCCTGCTGAGCCATTTTAACCCCCAATGATCACTGGCTTCAGGAAGCTCAGATGATACTTGTCCCTCGGACTCCGTATCCCGTGACCCTCCGAAAATTCTAATTTTATTGCATTTTTTGTTATAATATACAGACAGGACATGACATATACATATAATAATGACATATTATTAATCTGCCGAGTCTGCCGGAAAGAACGATATATAATATGTCTGGGTCATATATTAAAATACGGCTTCAAAACTTGGTTAAACATGATGAGCGAAAGCGGTAAAAATGACCTCAGCACAGAGGTGTGAAATGCCTCAACAGCGAAAGGGTTAACCAAGGAATTTAAAAAAATATATATTTCCCTTGTGTTTTGGAGGCTGGTGTTTTATGAATACTATGACTATGTATTAAACACTGCCCTCGCTCCCAGCGTGGGAAATGAGAAGGTGAGTAACAGCAGTGGTATTGCTCATTCTATATGTGGCAAATGGACAACGCCATCGCTTTGGAACTAAAAGCAAGTAAATAGAAAAAGTTTGTTTTCCTTTCCTTTAGATTTTACATGGTCACGTTCAGACTCTGTCCTGTCCAATGACACCTCACTTGACCTCGTGAAGTGTAAAAATTAGTGACATGGGGTTCCAAAGTCCACCCCCCCGAGCTCTTTGCTGCAGTGCGGCATATAGGTTTTTGATGTAACAATTGTAAAGTGAGAAATATTGCTGTGTTAGAAAGAAAAAATAAAGAGATTTATTATTTTATTTTATATTGTTACATAAAACCTGTTCATCGTTGGTAACATTGGAAAGGACATGCCATGGCCTTTCCAGTGATACCTCACATGACCCTGTAGCTTCTATGGAGTTGGAGATACAGTGGTCCAAATGTCCATCAATGCAGACATAGTTATCCTTTCTCTGGGACTATTCTGGAGCATGGGCCTGGAGCTGCCGCTCCATCAGCCCCTATGTTAATCCGGCCCTGGCACTGACAATGAACTCAGTTTGTGTGCTTTGTGAATAGACTCCTAAATCAGTGAAAAGGCTAAAAAAATAATGACGATTCCGTGACAGATGGACACAGCAGCTAAAGCTCCTCTTCAGTGTTACAGCAGAGCTTTCTGTCTTCCACGCTGTCTGTAAGCTGATCCCTATCCCTCCTCCTCCCTCCCCACATCATCCTCTCGCTCAATGAGAGGAGGATGGTGGGCAGAGTCTGCAGTATCCTGGAAGCTGCCGAATAAATAGCATTAACCCCTTGTTGCAGTAAAGAACGTCCTCTGGAACTTTATTCTTCCATTTTCCTAATAGATTTAAGGTTATGGAAATAATCCTGTGCCGACGCGTTTATTTCCATAGAATCCCAAGCCCATAACGTGTCCCACTCGCTAAGCAGCGTCTCACCCTCAGATCCAGCCGTCCTGCAGGAATCGGCTTAATGCGATGCAGTCAGACCCGGAACTGGGGTTAAATCTAAATATATTCCCACCATGTGGTTTATTCACAAAGCACCGAAACCGAACACAATGTCACCGCTTTGCAATTCCATGTTGCCGAAAATACAGTAAATTCGCTATTAACAGCCCTCAAAATTTCCACTCGCCTGCTCGCATTTGGCGAGTGGAAATTATCTGAGGGCGAGTGGGGCGGACTGACCCGTGCTGGTGCCAGGTTCAGTGTGCCGCCGCCTTTATTCACAGCTCCGGTATCGGACTCTTGGAGTCCGAATCCGGAGCTGTCTCTGATCGGCGCTGCCCCCTCCCGCGCGGCCCGTGATGTCCGCGTTTGCGGGTCACCTGCCCACCCATGTGATGCATCATACACTGCGAGTGTGCGACGCATCACATAGGAGGGGTCAGGTGACGCACGGGAGGGGGCGGAACCACTGCAGCGTGCCGTTCCCAGACTCGTGTTATGAGTGTGGGAAGCACGCTGCAGCCAGGGGCGGATCCAGGAGGGAAAATCGCCGCCGGCGTTCTGCAGCTGTCCAAAGGAGGCAAGCGGCCGCTGATATGCAGCTTGGCCGCTCGCCTGGGATGAGAACCACCTGAGCGGCTGGTCAGGTGGTTCCCGGCGAGCGACCAAGCTGCATATCAGTGGCCGCTCGCCTCCTTGGGACAGCTGCAGAACGCCGGCGGGTGGAGGTGAGAGCTGGGGGCTATACACCCACCCATGTATGAGCTCAAGTGAGCTGGAGCTATATACCCATGTGTGAGCTGGAGCATATCCATGAGCTGGGGCATAACCATGAGCTGCAGCAAATCCATGAGCTGGGGCAAATCCATGAGCTGGGGCAGTATATCCATGAGCTGGGGCATATCCATGAGCTGGGGCAAATCCATGAGCTGGGGCAAATCCATGAGCTGGGGCAGTATATCCATGAGCTGGGGCATATCCATGAGTTGGGGCATATCCATGAGCTGGGGCATATCCATGAGCTGGGGCAGTATATCCATGAGCTGGGGCAATATCCATGAGCTGGGGCAGTATATCCATGAGCTGGGGCAGTATATCCATGTTCTGGGGCATATCCATGAGCTGGGGCATATCCATGAGCTGGGGCAGTGTATCCATGAGCTGGGGCATATCCATGAGCTGGGGCATATCCATGAGCTGGGGCAAATCCATGAGCTGGGGCATATCCATGAGCTGGGGCAGTATATCCATGTTCTGGGGCATATCCATGAGCTGGGGCAAATCCATGAGCTGGGGCATATCCATGAGCTGGGACATATCCATGTTCTGGGGCATATCCATGAGCTGGAGCAAATCCATGAGCTGGGGCATATCCATGTTCTGGGGCATATCCATGTTCTGGGGCATATCCATGAGCTGGGGCATATCCATGTTCTGGGGCATATCCATGAGCTGGGGCAGTATATCCATGAGCTGGGGCAGTATATCCATGTTTTGGGGCAGTATATCCATGTTCTGGGGCATATCCATGTTCTGGGGCATATCCATGAGCTGGGGCATATCCATGTTCTGGGGCATATCCATGAGCTGGGGCAGTATATCCATGAGCTGGGGCAGTATATCCATGAGCTGGGGCAGTATCCATGAGCTGGGGCAGTATATCCATGAGCTGGGGCATATCCATGAGCTGGGGCAGTATATCCATGAGCTGGGGCAGTATCCATGAGCTGGGGCAGTATCCGTGAGCTGGGGCATTTTTATATGAGGTCTGTTCTTATTGGAAACCTGTGACTATTTAAGGGGACCTGTGCCAATGTAATTAACATTAATTGTTAATGTTATTTATTTTTGTAACTTTATTCTGAATAAAACATTTAACTGTCATTTTGTAAGATATTTTAAGAGGGGGCGTGTTAAGGGGAGGAGTTAAGGGCGGGGCTAAGGGCAGGGGATAGGTGGGGCAACTGGTGGCGGGTAACTCTTAATGTCTGGCTAGTAGCTTGGGACTTGAAATTTTGAGCCCTGCTATTAATGAATGGTCACCGTGTTTTGCCGAAACAGGAATCACCAAAGCAGTTATCAGGTGTCGCCGAAGAGCGCCGATAATCACCAAATTAGCATCGGCGAATTCCACTGAACTGGAAAAAAACAAACAATAAAAGGAAGTCCCCTCCTCTTGTGTTTAAAGCAATAAAAATTTAGAAAAAAAAGTGTCTAAAAATATTTGAGTTTATACCCATTGTATTTCTTACTGTAAATAACCTTTTTGGCCAGTAGGTGGTGCCATCTTCTGCCAAAATGAGTTACAGAGGTTTGAGCAGCAGGTCTATGTTTTTTTTCTTTCTCCCTGCATCGGCTGCTGAAAGCTCGATATGTCAGAGCATTCAGCAGCTGATTTTACAGTTTTAGCTCTTTGGGGCAAACAAATCTAATTGGCTTTCACTCGATATCGGGGTACCAGATGGTGCCTTTGAAGCCCGAGATCTCTCGATATTGGTAGTGAAGGGGTTAAAAAGATATTCCATTTATTACATTGAAACCTATGGGATTCGCTTGTTTTAACCTTCCTGGCGTCTGATTATGACATTATTTTTAATATCAGAGAGGTACCTTTTTTTTATTTAAATGTTTTAATTATTTTTTTTTTCCATATCCCGCCGGGTCCCACCCCCTGCATCGTGGCGCGTGCAGGGAAGGGAACCCAGAAGCAGGATGCCGCGATCGGCCGGAGGACACAGCGGCAGGACATAGAGGGAACGCAGGGACAATGTATGTACAAGCCCGAGTATGGTTACTGTTTTCGGTACTGAAAATGAACCCCTGAGCCACACTCGGGATTACCGCCAGGGAGGTTACACCTGTCAAATTGAAAAACTGAAAATCAGGTAATTTCACCAAAATTACAGCACAGTTCGGCGCCCTCGGGAATAGACGAATCGATTGTTCTCAATGGGACAATTTTGGTGCCACCGAATTGCACCGCATTGCGCTGGCAGTTTGCCTGTGTTTGGTGAATAGAAGAATTCATCCAAACGGTGAAAATCACTGTTTTGTGCAATTCGGTGGCAAATAAGGA
>RXON01002031.1:0-85681 GCA_009667805.1 Leptobrachium leishanense | reverse complement strand
AAACGTCTGGAGATCCAAGGACGCTTAACCTTGATTTAAGTATCTATAATTAAATACTATTTACGTCCAGGGACTGAGTTACTGTATAGCCGGCCGCCTTAATACGGGGTCAGGAAGTAATTTTTTGCTTGAGACGTACTACTAGAGCTATGTCTAAGTTTTTTTTGCCTTCCTCTGGACTGCTATATAAGAGAAAAACATCTTTTGGACTTTTAAATTTATTGAGGCTTCTAAATAAAATGTCTATCTAAGTAATAAATCGTTTCGCTTTCATTTATTCTCCGTAATTATTGGGTTCTCATTTATTGGATTACATATCTGAAGGCAGGTGGTTTAAGCATCAAGGAACATGCAGACCTAAATATTTACAGAAACATTGCTGGGATGGAAGGTTGTTAATGCTAGGTGGCGTCGCTTATGTCACACAAAGTCACATGGGGTCTGCATTATCAGCAAACAGCAGGGGTCTAGTCCTAAAATAAGTGCAGGAACTTTCCAGTATCTCCACACTTCAATTAACCATTGACACGTTGCGCAGAACCCATCACTCCACATGCAAATTTTCTATCATTGTTTAAGCATAAATAAAGGCCAGCTTTTTGGGAATTCTAATGATAATCATAATAAATGTCTTATTTCTAGTCACTTAATTTGAACACATATGGGGTAAGCAGGATTATGTGCGTCTGCAGATTTTCCCTTACCGCTTCCATTTTAACATTGTATTCTGGGGTAAATGCTAGCTTTAGCACCTCTCCCTGGAATAAGTGCAAAGCTTTCTGTAACCAGCAGGAGTGGCGCAGAGCCGCTGCTAGTATCAGCTCGAGAAGTCCATTGAGCCTTGCCGTGAGCGTCCCAGCCACAAGATTGTGCAGAGTGAGAGAATAGAAACTATTTGTTCCCAGTCTCACTCCACTCCCTGTGAGAAGAAGCAGCAGATCGCACAGCCCTTTCACCGGGGGATGAAAGGTGAGTATGGGATTTTCATGGGGGGGGGGGGGGTTAGGTGTGCATGTTAAAGGATTCTGCAAATGCAAAATCACATAACACCAGCTTTTAAGAGTCCGTATTTCTCAGGCTACTTTGGAATAGTCGGAGAGTCCATGCGGCGGTTACAATTAATGTCTCCCGTAATAAGTATAGGAGACATTAATGAACAGTAACCTCGCGCAGGGAAAGGGCTACATCCGAGCAGCAAGCTCAGCTTGGAATCACGTTTTTATCATCGCTAACCTAACTTCAGGAGACGTTATGCGTATTCCTGTAGTTAGTAAATAAATACTAAGTATTTTACCAGGAAGGATATATATTGAGATTACTCTCATTTGCAAGTATGTCCTGGATTCAATAACATTGTATTTCTGTAACGACTGTAAAATTTAAAAGTAATAAACGCTAGATAAAAAAAATAAAAAAAAAATATACAGATCAACACAGAAAATAAATATGTAGGAAATATAGTCATTATGTTACAGGTTTTCTGCATCAAGGTATATTAATGGAGATCTCTATAGTGACTTTAGACTGGGAGAAGATTTTTTTTTTTTATATTTCAAATTTTTTATTTTGCAATATGGTCATCAAGTAATCAAGCATGTGGGAAGGGCCTCGCAGGGCCATGCAGTAACATTGTTTAAAACACAGTGTAACAAGACTGTCAAACATAAAAAATAAAGAAAAAAGTAAGGGGGTGGTGCTATATGCAACTCAAACGAGAAGATGGTGGGGGAAGAGAAGGGGGGGTGACAGCTACCATCGCTGTGACACTTCTGGCACACTTGGGAGAAGATTTGATGGCGTCTGGGAGGTTATTCCATATTTGCGGTGCTCTGTAGGAAAATGAGGATTGAGCCACTTTCTTTTTGTATTGTGGTATTATAAGTAAGGTGCTGGTCCTGGATCGGAGGTTATAGGATGAGGGAACTGCTGAGGGAAGCAGCCTAGTCAGGTAGGGTGGTAACTTCCCAGAAAAGCTCTTAAACACCAGGTTGGAAAGGTGATTCCAGCGACGGCCAGTTTAGCTCTTTTAACATGTCACAATGGTGGATCATGAAGCATTGTAGCACAAAGCGGCAGAATGAGTTATACAATGTAGTAAGTTTCTGAAAGTGTGTTTGCGGGGCAGCTGCACACACTACATCTCCGTATTCAATAGCCGGCATAAGCATTTGTTGTACAATCTGCTTTCTTACTGCGGGGCTCAGGCAGGATTTGTTTCTGTACAGCACAGCCTCCAGCCCTGGGAGATTTGGTTTGCTGGTATAGATTACAGTGTCGTCTGCGTACATGTGTACAGTTGAGGCTTTGCAGACATTGGGCAGATAGTTTATGAATATCATGAATAGCAGAGGGCTAAGTATCAAGCCTTGGGGTACACCGCATGTGACTGGGAGGGGGGGGTGCTGACAGCAATGGACACAGTGTGATCGATCAGATACATATGATTGAAACCAGGTTGGTGTGCGATCACTAATACCGGAGTTTTTAAGTTTTTGTAACAGGATGCCATGGTCTATTGTGTCAAGGGCCTTGGTAAAATCAAGGAAGATGGCTCCAGTTAGATTTCCTTGTTCCATGCCAGCTTGGATATCATTGCAAACCTTTATAGCATCAACTATGGTAGATGACCCACAATTGGACCTAATAAAGGCTCAGTGTATGGGCCAAAAGGGAACTCTGTTCCCTCTGAGAAAATAGTGGATGAACTGCGTTCCCACGTTTTCTTGCTCAACTTGACCCCTGGCCGAAATGTCGCTAATTTACACGTTGCCTCTGTATGAGGGGTGCAGCAACCCATGACAATCTTTTTCAGCCTTGTCAGGAAGGTATCCCTGACATTCCTCTAGGCACCTCGAGCAAGAGGGCAACATCTGGGATTACCCTGTATACTTAAAATAAGCAAAGACAAGGGGCCATATTACAAAGCTGGTGCTAACTTAACCAGAGCTGATGTAAATTTACCAAAGCCATTATATTCTATGGGACTGTTAAGTTTACAACAGCTCTGGTTAAGTTAGCACCAGCTTTGTAATACTGACCAAGGATTGTGAGGATTGAGGTGCCTAGAGGGGTGTCAGCTATACCCTCCTGACGAGGCCGAAACAATCAATCATTGGAGGTTTCTGTACATCTGATGCAGAAAGGACTTCCTTGACATTTCAGTACTGGCCATACTTTCTGGATGACCGTCCGATTTGCACATGGAATAGTCTTCTCTGTAATTGCACCATCACGCTATAACCTTATGAGACCTGAGTGGGGACCCATCCTAGAGAAGGCCACTACTGTTGTTGCTCGTTCTCAGGAGCCTCACAAAGCTTGTTTTTTGGATTACACAATTACACTGCCAAGCCTTGTTTAAGAACACGCTAGATGAACACAGTACATAAGATTTGCAGCTCACTTTTTTAATTCACGCATCTCTGCATTTCTAACAAAGATGACAACTGTTAATGTTTAACCCATCGTCCTGTTAGCAAATGGGTAAATAAGCAGAAGAGGAAGCAGAGTTTAACAAAACTCACTGTACCTTGAACTGTTCTTGCACATAGGAGCGCAGGGACTCTCTCAGTTTAACTGTAAGGAAATAAACAGTTATCAGTGCTCCATTGTTCAACATAAGTGAGAAAAAAACATTAATATTCCCATTTTAATTCAATATCTAATAAACTGTTCATTATAAAATTCTGCAGTAAAGAGTCTCTTTATAGATTTTTTAGGATATTTTAAGCATTTTTCTGGATTTTTTTTTTTTAACTTTACTTATTTTTTCTATAACAGCCCTTTTTATTATCATTCCTTGGACCTCATACGTAAATTTCAGACATTTTCGCTGAGTAGTTTCTTTGCAAACAGCGTTTCACTTTTCAAACATTCAAGCCAACTGTTTTGCTAATTTATTCACTGCATTCGTCTGCAGTAAGGCTGTGCAATTAATTGCAATCGCAAAACAATCGCGATTTAAGAACCTGCGATATATAAACCGCATAAGGCTGCGATTTGCGGCTCCCTGTAAGCTTTCGGCAGCATGGAGCTTTGAGCGCTCGCAGGGGGCGCTCGCAGGGGTAACCACGTGTACAGCCGCGTTCTCGCGCTCGTCACGTGGTTCCCCCAGGCGAGTGCCCAAGCTCCATGCCGCCGGAAGCTGACAGGGAGCCGAACAGGCGGCGCAAAGAGGTGAGCTGGGGCAGTATATCCATGTGCTGGGGCAGTATTTCCATGTTCTGAATACATTTAGAATGTATGTAGCATGTTTGAAAAAGCAAAAACAATTGCCTAAATCGCAAATAAAATCGCAATATTCATTCAAGAAATCGCAATATGATTATTTTGTCAATATTGCACAGCCCTAGTCTGAAGTGTCGGCTTTTTCCGGCAGCTTCGCTGCGTGTGATCGGCTCCTGCTCGGGTTTTTCCGGGTTAATCCAGATGTTTTTGTGGGTTTTCGGCGTGCATTCGCCGGGTTTTGCGGTTAGTTTTCGTCGGGATTGCAGCGGCCTTTCCCTGCAATTCGGGGACCCGGTGGTGCTTGCTGAATACACCGCAGGGTCACCGAAATGGGAACGGCAAAACGAACCGAATTGAAGAGAACGAAAAGTCACCGAACGTGCGGTGACTTTGATTCTCTTTGAATTACCCTGATAGAATAAATAAATGAGAAAAACAATTGGTGCAGTAAGTTTCACTGACGTACTTGAAAACAAGAGAAATCTCAATGTATCCTTCCTGGTAAAATCCTTTATAAATAAATAAATGCAGGTCTCAAAATTGTAACCTTACAAACAAAGAGCCCAGGTACCGGCTCTAGTATTATTCGCTTTCTAGGTATTTTTTCTTATCTTACAGGCACCTATACAACCTGTTAGAATATTCTTTCTCCAGATGTTCCATATACAAGGGAAACATAAAACAGAGGGAGAATCCCCTAGTGTAGTGATGGCGAACCTATGGCACGCGTGCCACACCTGGCACGCGGGGCCGACAGCGTCGGTACGCGAGCCATAGGCTTGCCTCACTGCCGCTCCACGCAAACTTCTTCCTCCCAGTGCGCGCTGGCAATTAATGGTGCCCGGCCGCTCGTTGAGGTCCACCAGCTGCGATCTCAAAGAGTTAACTCCGCGAGATCGCGGCTAGTGGATCTCAACGAGGGGCCGGGCAGCATCATTTGCCAGCGCGCGCTGGGAGGAAGAAGCTTGCTGTGCAGACGGCAGGACCAAGTGAGCTGGGGGCAAATATATATATCCACGTGTGAGCTGGGGGCAAATATATATATCCACATGTGAGCAAATATAAATATATCCACCTGTGAGCTGGGGGCAAATATATCCACGTGTGAGCTGGGGCATATATTAATCTTATACTGTATTTTTCTTCTAAGACTTTAGCACATAAATAATTCAAACAGTAGTATGAAGTGTTTTTTCTAAAATAAATCAGTATTCAGGTTTAATTGCGGGGTTGGCACTTTGAGGCACATAAGTTGGTTCAGCGATCCAGTTTGGGCAATCGGGCTCAAAAAGGTTCGCCATCCCTGCCCTAGTGTAATTCCACAACAAATACTTATTATATGTGCAAAGCAAGGCCCTTGCTTTGCACATATAATAAGTATTTGTTGTGGAATTACACAAGGGAATTCTCCCTCTGTTTTAGGTTTCCCTTGTATATGGAACATCTGGAGAAAGAATATTCTTTCTCCAATTTTGAGACCTATATATCGAGAACCAGT
The DNA here is from genome assembly GCA_009667805.1 of Leptobrachium leishanense. NCBI lineage: Eukaryota > Metazoa > Chordata > Amphibia > Anura > Megophryidae > Leptobrachium > Leptobrachium leishanense. The sequence goes on along the minus strand of RXON01002031.1, from coordinate 79,956 downwards.
GAAATGTACTGCACCAATTGTTTTTCTCATTTATTTATTCTATGTCTGAACAGTCCACGGAGAATATGTGAACATCCATCTGAACACAGAGACTTTGACAGATTGGAGTGCGCTGTACCCATTTTTTTGAACTTATGGGGGCTTGCCTGAGCCTGGAGGCCGGCCAAGCAGCTTGCTCGGCTGGGCCTCCAGGCCCAGGTTCGCATGGCTGATTGGTTGCACCTACATCATCCTAATTCAGCCCTGAGCTCCAGCGGTGACAGTCCTCCGGCTGTCGCAGGCTGCTCGGCCGGCCTCCAGGATCAGGCGAGCCCCCGGCTCGGCCGGGTCTCCAGGCCCTATTTTGAAAGGAAAATTTTCGGCTGAATTTTCCATTTCGGACGAAACCACCATTTGCCGATAATTTCGGTGGCCGGAATTTCAGTGCATCCCTAGTAGACGTAGCACACTGTCTGGCAGAAAGACTGATTAGTCTCAGAGTATGGTTAAATACACAGGCATGCTTCTCATTTTTCCATCATGAATCAAGAGACAATCCTTACCGGCTCCACTTTACAGCATAATTGACATGTATTGGAAAGTCAGTCTGGCTTCCACATTAACATCTACAACTTTTATGAAAAAGGATGCAGACTCTGCCATCATAAGAGAACCACCCCCCCCCCCCATCCACCTTAAAAGCACTCCTTAAGGAATGTTGATACAGGCTGCAAAAGGACAATGCAGCATTTCATGGCAGTATGGAGGTAATAAGGGCAATGTGGAGGTAGCAATATTATAATAATATTTGAAAGGAGTAAATACTTACCATTGAATTCTAAAAACAAAGAGACTACAAATAACTTACATGGAGAATAAACCTGCCCCCTGCAGACTTAACTGCAGGTTTACGATTTGCAGTATTTCAGTTTCAATATAGTGAGAACATTGGAGGCCTTTGCGTTCATTACCCAGTAATTTTGTCTCTGCACATTGCGTTGCATTGGTTTCAGACATGTTAGCATTTTAGATCATGCTCAGGTTGTACATTTATTTAGGCACCTTTGGTGTCAAGAAGCAGGAAACAAAAAATTTGATGGTGCACCACTAACAAATTAGGACCTCCACAATGTAAAGGGGGAGGGAGGGTAAAAAAAGTGATTGTTTCTGTATTCAATGAGCTATAACCCCCACACAAAACTATACGGTCGCAAGGTCACTAAATGCATAGTCTGTTACAATATGAATATAAATACATTGTATTATTGGTACTTTATCATTGAAAGAGCCACTTGTTTAAAAACGTACAATCCAAATGAAAACCATGGTAAAGGCCAGATACTAAAGGCAAACCCAGATTAATTAATAACACAGTCCGGAATGGACCGATATTACCATCAATGGGAAAGCATCATGAATAGAAGAGACATAAACAATGGGGGTTATCAAGTAAATGACATCATCATGGCTGAAACAACTCTAGACAAACAACAAAATGTCTTTGATAAATTCTGCTTTTATTGTTGAGTCACAGATACCATTTACGACATCTAACACCCTCACCAGTGTGCCCGATAATGTCTTAATGTTTAATTTGATGATTTTGGTCAGTAAAGCATCCAGACCTGAATAAGAGCGGAATACTCTCGAAAGCTTGTCTTTTAAATGTAACGTTAGTTCAATAAAAAAAAGGTATCACTACAGACGGCTATACTTGTGATTAGAAAGAAAAAAAAAATGTTATCCCTTTTAAGTAAATGTGAACTTTGTGATATATTTTGCTGTAGGCAGACAGCCTACAAAAGAAAATGTATAAAAAAAAAGTTGATTTTGTACGCCCATAACCTCAACAAATAAATAAAAAAAATAAAAAACTTACCAGCAAGGTTTTTTTGTTTCTGTTCCTTAAGAGACAGTTGTGGGAGAGCTTCCTCCGCCTCTTCCATCTCCTCTTCTTCAGATACCCATTGAGATGCCACCGAATTGCCTAGCTGCCGGGACCAATATTCTCGCCTTAACCACTCCATCGCACAGTCCCAGCCTCAATATAGAAGAAACATTAAGTGTAATTAAAAACTTCGAAATGTTAATTACTGGATAATTATTAATAAATAAAAATTGATTGGTGCATATTCTTCTGAAAATAATTCAAAATATTTATCTACAGATGAATAAATGAACAAGCACAATAATACACATGACTACAAGTAGCCGAAACTGCAATTAATGACAAAGAGTCCTTGCAATTCTGCCAAAACATGAAATGTTTCTAGAAAAGAATAAAAAAAGGGAGGTGTTGGACAAGCAGCTAGCCATGTCCATTTAAATGACATTACCTGGTCATTGTGGCTAGAGTGTCCATTTAAAGTAGAAATGGGTGCGAAATACTCAGGTTTAGATCATAAATGGATAATGTGCAAGGCAATTCAGAACGTTAAGCTATTTTTGCATTGCTGGTCTCTGTGCAAATTGGTAAGTGGCAGTTTATTAACCTCCCTGGCGGTCCGATTCTGACATATTTTATATGTCAGAATCGGTCCTATTTATTCTGGCCCCCTAGTGGTATCAGTGGGGTTAACTTTCAATACTGAAAGCGGTATCCCGAGCCACACTCGGGCCGATACTTACATGTCCTGCGCTCCCTCGCTGTCCCCGCAGACACACTGCAGCCAATCACAACGTCACACTTCCTGGTTTCACTCCTCACGAGAAGAGAACCAGGCAGTGTGACATTGCGAGCAGCTGGAGGAGACTGCGGGATCAGCGAGGGGAGCGCAGGACATGTAAGTATACAGCCCGAGTGTGGCTCGGGGATACGCTTTCGGTACAAAAATTTAACCCCGAGCCACACTCAGGAATACCGTCAGGGAGGTTAATTTCATAGCATAAGCATAGAGTTACAGGAGTATACATCATATGCGTCTTATAAAAAGAAAAAGGAAGCACCACACTATTGTCATATATCACATGGAGAAATGTAGGTAAAGTTATAGAATTAGCGGTATGTGTGTACAGACTTTAAAAAAAACAAAAAATATAAAGAGGCAAATCTGGTTCATCTGTGACAGCCTAATGTGACTATGGTGAAAAGGGAAAGAGTTGTGTTTTTTTGTACCCTCCATTAGACCACTTTCTGCAATAATTTCATGAGCAAACTGAGTGGGAGGAGGGTCTGGAGGTGGAAGAGAATGAGTTTGTGGCAAGGGACGTGACCTGAGTGTGTAAGGAAGTGGGTTTGGGCAAACGACCGGCCCAGACTGTGGGAGGGAGTTTGTGGGAAGGCATCGAAAGAGAGAGAATGGCATTTCCAGACCAAAGAGGGGGTGACAGGCAGGTTGTGGTGGTGGCACAGGACGAATCAGAATCTGAGGTTATAACATTTAACTTTTAAACCGTGTGTGCTGTATAAAAAAACATATATTGATCAAGCACTGCGATTAATCGATAATGAAAATAGTTGACAACTATTTTCATTATCGATTAGTTGTTAATTGTTTTAGCCCTACTTCACATGTACAACGTTTCCTTTCTTGTACATTGACTGCAGTTATTACACAGATATCATTTACGGTATATTACTGAGATTCCGTGATTGTCTGTTTCATTGTAGAATAACAATACTTAGTGTTGAGGAATATTTTAATCTTTCTATGAATGCGTATTCTTATATCAAATTGATCCTCAGATAAACTCTTTGTATCTTGAAGTCTTTGTATCAGAGTAGGAAACAGATGTTGAACACCTGCCTCAATCCTTGAAGGTTCATCAATTATGGCTTCCAGCATTTATTGAGGAAGGCGACATTAAGTCAACATCTTTGTTTCTTTCTGACAAAGACTCTTAAGAGTTACCGGCCTAAGCTCTCTTTGATGTAAGGAACTGATCATTGATTAGGTGTAAAAGGATGTTGTAAAGTTTTTTCACTGTTTAGGGTTAATTTGAATAACATTGTATCCCGGCAAAAGCTTGGATATTAACCCCTTAAGGACGGGAGTAATTTTACGACTTTGGCGCTCTTTCGGAAGTGAAGTTTGCTGATGTTTTTGCTCATCATGTTTAAACGCGGTTTTAAGTAACGTATTATTATACCACCCAGACAAATTATATATCGTTCTTTCCGGCAGACTCGGCAGATTAATAATATATCATAATTATATATATATACGTCATGTCCTGCCAGAATGCTATAACAAAAAATGTAAAAAAATGTGAATTTTCAATAAAATTTCAATCATCCACAGTGTGTAAAGTGTTTTTTTTTTCACATTTTATTATCCGATCCTTTGCGGTTATATTCTATGGGGTAGACTTGGGAACCCATTTTTTTTTTGGGGGGGGGGGATTACGTGATTTTAGCTAAACCCCCCCCCCCCCAAAAAAATCATTGGTGAAGCATCATTGTTCACATTATAATTGAAATGTGAACAATAATGCTGCATCAAAAAAAAAAAAAAGCACGTTTTTATTTTTTTATTAATTAATTAATTGTTTTTTAATTTTTATTTTTTACACTTTTATTTTACTTTTTTCATTGTCATGTTTGATATCGTTGGAAAGGCCATGCTCAGACCTTTCCATCGATATCAGGCATGACCCCCTAGCTGCCACCGATCAGGAGATAAAGGGGTTCAAAGAACCCCCCCATCTCCTGCAAGGGATTTCCATAGGAAATCCCTTTGCAGCTAGGGGCTTCCCCAGTTAACTGACATCATCGCGCATGGCGCGATGAGTCAGTTGACGCGGGGGGGGGGACCCAGAGGTGGGGGCTGCCATCCAAGATGGCGGTCCCCACCGGAAATAGGCCGCGATTGGGTCGCGACCTGGCAACTCATGGGTTAACCCCCATACATCGCTGGAAAGGTCAGGCTGTGACCCTTCCAGCGATGCTGGCCACAGCCTTGTAACACCCGGCGATGGGGAGATAGAGGGATCCGAAGGATCCCTCTCCTCCCCTCCAGGCGCTTCCCCATGCTCCGGCGGGGGGGGGGGCCTGAAACTGACGTCATCGCGCCAGCGCGATGACGTCAGTGCGCCGGGAGGCTTGAAAATACGCAGATCAGGCTTCATCGAAGCCAGATCAGCGTGGGAGCCGCCGGGGAGGTAAGTATTACCGCCGGCTGGGCTCCTAATGCCGAGGACGTTCCATGCCGTCCTGCGGCATTAAAGCCCGCCAAATGCAGGACGGCATGGAACGCCCTGCGGCGTTAAGGGGTTAAAGGATGTGTTTTATTGTGTTACTGTGACATCATTTTCTGTACTTAAGGAGACCATGTGTATGGTTCTTCAGAGGGCAGTAACTAAAAGACTTAGAACCTATGTTTGGCGTCTGTAGTTATTCCTCTCTCCAGATATCTGCGATTCTCAATTTGTAGTTTTTTTCTTAGATAACATAATAGTAAACACAGCCGGTTGTGAGAAAGAACAGGGGACTGACCAACGCCAGAATATAACATCACAACACTTAGATAAGAAGGAAGAAAAAAAAAAAAAGGGCAGAGAAACATTGACAGTATGCTGATAATGAAGTCAAGAAATTATAAAGACATGCAGATTACTGAGGGGGAAATGGAACAGTAGAGAAGGGAAATTACAACAGCAAAAGCAATCAAACAAAAATACCCACACTGACACACCTTTGTTGTCAACATTTTGGGAGTAAATCTATAGTAAGTGCAAGACTGAACACTTCCATTAGTAAATGAGTTGACTACGCAGAGCCCGAGTACACAATTAGAAAATTCTCTAATCTGCAGCCCTCACCTTTTCTACACATGCTCAGTTTGGGCATCTTCCCATGCGTGACATCATGACGTAGGTTTACCACCCACTCAGGGATCTTCAACTACAACAAACATAAAAACACATCATTATAGCATTTAAATAAGCACTAAACAAATGATCTGTTGCAAAAGTATGAGTAAAGAAAAAGGTTTGCAAACAAATTAATTACTGCAAATATATAGAACAAAAATAAGTAAAAGCCTTAGGTGGGGGAACTTCGGATGCAAAGAAAGAGGAAAAAGAAAAAAGTCCCCATCCAACCTGATGCAAGAGTGAGGTACAAGTAGCAATAAAGCGTTAAACATTGCGTTATCCTACTAGCCATATGAAAACTGAGCCCAGATTATATTTCTTGAGGTGCTAATGAAAGCGTAATACCTATAAATGGCACTTTAAGATTTCCACAGTGATAAAGGGTTAAGAAAATATTTTACTCTACATGTGTCACTGGGTGCATCCATTTTGTGATGTCAACTGCCTCCCCGTATCTTTCCATCACTTGCTCTTCGTTGTGTGGCATTGGGCATGGAATGGAGTCTATGGTTCAATCACTGACTCAAATCATTGTATTGTGTGGGATGTATTCAAAGAACATAACCAGGAGGTATATTAGAAGTCTGTCAAGCTCACAGATTTAGCTCATTCAGCTGCCAGCTCTGATCTGCGTTAGCCTCCAGAACAATAGCCTCCTGCAGACTTACAGTTGTGTTCAAAATTATTCAACCCCCACTGAAATTGAGTGTTTTGGCCAGTTTGACATTGATTTTGATCATTCAGTCATCTTGCTTACAATTAAATCAAAGAGGCACGTGTAGGTCAGACAACTATAACATAACATAACATTTATAATGAAATAACCACAAATGTCTTTTCTGTGCTCACATCATTATCAGTTTTATTCAACCCCCAAGTGACATTCAATCTTAGTACAACATCCTTTTACAGTTATAACAGCTTTTAAACGTGAAGCATAGCTTGACACAAGTGTCTTGCAGCGATCTACGGGTATCTTCGCCCATTCGTCATGGGCAAAAGCCTCCAGTGCAGTCACATTCTTAGGCTTGCGCACTGCAACTGCTTTCTTTAAGTCCCACCAGAGGTTCTCAATCGGATTTAAGTCAGGTGACTGCGATGGCCACTCCAAAATGTTCCAGCCTTTAATCTGCAACCATGCTCTAGTGGACTTGGAGGTATGCTTGGGATCATTGTCCTGTTGAAAGGTCCAACGTCTCCCAAGCCTCAGGTTTGTGACGGACTGCATCACATTGTCAACCATTATCTCCTGGTACTGAAGAGAATTCATGGTACCTTGCACACGCTGAAGCTTCCCTGTACCTGCAGAAGCAAAACAGCCCCAAAGCATGATTGACCCCCCGCCATGCTTCACAGTAGGCAAGGTGTTCTTTTCTTCATAGGCCTTGTTCTTCCTCCTCCAAACATAGCGTTGATCCATGGGCCCAAGCAGTTCTAATTTTGTTTCATCAGTCCACAAAACACTATCCCAAAACTTCTGTGGTTTGTCCACATGACTTTTGGCATACTGCAGTCGACTTTTCTTATTCTTTGGAGACAGCAAGGGGCTGCGCCTGGGAGTTCTGGCATGGAGGCCTTCATTACGCAGTGTGCGCCGTATTGTCTGAGCTGAAACTTCAGTACCCACATCTGACAAATCTTTTCTCAGTTCCTCAGCAGTCACACGGGGACTTTTCTCCACTCTACGCTTCAGGTAGCGCACAGCAGTCGAAGTCAGCATCTTCTTTCTGCCACGACCAAGTAGCGTTTCAACAGTGCCCTTTGCCTTGAATTTGCGAATGATGCTTCCCTATGGTCTCTCTTGGTATGTTTAACATCTTTGCAATCTTCTTATAGCCATTGCCCTTCCTGTGAAGAGTAATCCCCTCTTCTCTTGTCTTCCTGGACCATTCTCTTGACTTCACCATGTTTGTAACCACACCAGTAAATGTCTAGAAGGAGCTGAGTATCACAGTCATTTTAAAGCTGCCTAATTGGTGCTTATTATGCTTTATTGCTGCTCCGTGACATCCACAGCTGTTTTCAATACCTGATTGAAAACACTTGAATGAACCTCTGTTCTTCAGAGTGGTAGTCTTTAAGGGGTTGAATAATTGTGTCAATGAAGAATTCACAAAAGAAACATTTACTACTGTATTACAAAACCAATTGATGTCATTTTAGTTGCATATGGTTCTTTAAAAAGTCCTTGTAGGATTTCATTCTGAATACAATTACAAATGTACACTAAATTCCCTAAAACCCTTTACAGCATTGGGGGTTGAATAATTTTGAACACAACTCTATCTAAACATTCCGGACTCGGTTACATTCTTTGCGCAAAAACGCTCACGCAGCGCGTTAATTTGTGTGCATAGCGTTAACGAGCGTAAATTAACGCAGGTATTACAAACCAAGCGCATTTTTTCATCCGTCAAAAAATAACGGACGTAAAAAAGACGCGCAAAAACACGCACACATTAACGCTGCGCAGACTGTTTTTTCACGCGATTCAGCCAATCAGAATTAAGAACCACAATTGTCTCCCGTTCAGCTTTTGCGCCTGTCAAAATCAATCTGAGTATATATGCTGCAGCAATAATAAAAACATGCACAACTCAATTTTATTGTTTGGGTATGCGTAGAATGTGTAACTATACTTTGCTGTATTTTTTTTCATGCTGGTGTATTTGGTTTCGGCCAGAACGTTCAGATTTGCCGTTAAAACCAGCTTTTCAAAGACGTTAAAATTATGCGCGCAAATGATGTCCGTTACAATTTGCGCATAGATTATAATACCATCCGCATACCAGCGCACAAATGCATTTGCGCTCACAATGTTAAGTATAGGACGCGCAAAGTACAGTACGCTCGCAAAGGGTTCGGGCAGGTTCACCCGCGTTGGACGTTAACACGCAATTTTTGTGCGGATGTTGTAATACGACGTTCTGCGCAAAGGGTTTTTCCCCTCGCGTTAATGTGTTTCTTGCGCACGCATTAACGTTTGCGCGAAGAATGTAATAGCCACCGGCTGGGTGGAGTAGAGGTAACATCACTGCTCTGCATGGAGAGAGCCTGTGAAGTCATGGGTTCGATCCCAGCGAGCACCTCTCCAGTAAGTGTCCTTGGGCAAGACACCTAACAGTACATACTCGCCACCCAGGACATACTTGAAAACGAGAGAAATCTCAATGTATCCTTCCTGGTAAAATACTTTCTCAAAAAAAAAAAAAAATAGAGCCCTCTTTTACCTTATTAAACTTTTAAATACTGTAGATCAAATAAACAAGAACAGTAAAGAAACACATTTGCATAGATTTTGGTAAATGTTGCATCATGGGGGAAAAAACCCCCCACAGAAAATGGACTCAAAACAAATATATATATATTTACGTGCAATTACTTAAAACCAGCAGCATGTGCGTTATAAAGTGGTTTTGTTTGTAACGCACAAGTAATCTAGTTACAAGTTATATTGTTTAATGGGATTCTACCACTTACATAAGATTTCACACATGCACATTTATATGGCCTCATTACATTAGCCTACAAAAATCCACGGGCTGGGAAAAGGGATATGCACTCACCTCATTGGCCAGACGTCTTAGCGGAACAGCAATAGCTTTCTGCTTCAGCTCTGTGAATAAATTTACGAATCTACAACAAGTGGGGGGGGGGGGGGAGAAAAAAAATTAGAACACTTCAATCACAACATAATCTTGCTTCATTGTGCTGCATATACAGTCTTTTTATTGTAGCATTTAATTCACAATTCAATCTTGCCTTTAAAGCAAACTTCACATTCTGCTATAACATAGATAAATATTGTGCTTCTCCATAGTTTGCTTCATTTAACCATCTGATAACCCGCAAATCAGTAAAATTTACCAACAGTTATTTAATTGCGATCTAGCCAATACGGACCAAATCCACCAATTTGCTTTTTAGTGACTTGACGGGTTTTAGCAAGTCGGCTATACGCATATTAAGCCCAAAATTATATTACACTTTCAATAAACCGAGGGCACTCACGGGTCTTCCTATCAAAGTCCAAGACTGCTTAATGTTGATTTGAGAGGCCGTGAATGCCCGCTTCTGGATGGATATCTATAAAATCGCCAGATACCGCTAATTAAGTTTATTTATTCATTTATAAAGTATTTTACCAGGAAGGATACTAACAGGGTTATTCAAAGGAGATCCGAATTGCTGGAGAAAGGTAACCGAACGCTGAAATTCAGCATACGGTTACCTTTCCTGGCCATTAGGCTATTCAGAGAGCAGGCAATTCGCCAAATCTTGGCAAATTGCCTGCACACAGGGCTGGCCCGACAATGGTGCAGAGCGGAGCAACGGCGCCATGCGGCAGAAATTTGGGGGCGGCAAATTTCAGCCCCCGGCACCGCTGCTGCGCTCTGCACTTTATTTAAATGCGGCGGCAGCAGATCGTGCGGCCGCAGCGTTCGTTCCTTCAACGAGCGGCAGCCGCATGAGTATCTGCCACTCGCCTGGAGATCCATCCGCTAGCCTGCTGCGATCGAGATCACGTGATCTCGCGAGAACGCGGCAGGCTGGAGGATGGATTTCAGGCGAGCGGCAGATACTCACGAGGCTGCCGCTCGTTGAAGAAAGGAACGCGGTGGCCGCAGGATCTGCCCGTCGGAGGGGCCCGCCTGGCAGAGCGAGGTGAGCTTGGGGGCAATCTATCCATGTGTGAGCCTCAGCCTGGGGGCAAATATATCCATGAGTCTGGGGGCAAACCTATCCATGTGTGCGTATATGTATGTATAGCACACAAGTGTAATATAATTATTTATATATATATATATATATATTATATTTGAATTGTTGCAATGCTATCTGAATTCTGCATTCTACTCCCTTTTTCCACATTTTCTACCCATTTGCTCTAAACCTGCAATTCTGCCCAATGTCCTGTTCAACGAACCTTAACTTTTATTGCCCCCTACAAACTCCCCCAAGTTCCTGGACAACTTCAACCCAATGTGATGCTATTTGCAATCTTGATTTCTCTTTCAGCACACACCCCAAACTCAGTCAGGGTTTGTAGCAGGCCATTGCAGAGAGCAGCTCATTACCCTCATCCAGCTGGACTTTGCTCCCGCCCACCCCTCGGTTTTCTTCATTTGATATATACCCAACTAATTGATCATGTGATATCGCAGCAACCTAAACTATTTACTCTGGTACCTCTCTAGTTCCTGTTTACTCACCTCCAACACCTTTCACTATAATGTTTATCCCACTATTGCTTCTCTTTTCTTTATCATCCCTTCTCTCTAAAACTACTCTCTCCTTCTATACACCTTTCCAATTGCCCCAGGATGGAAAACCAGTGCCAATACACCACAGCCTGCTCAGTTAGTTGGAATCTAATCCTGGTCCTATAGCTGACACAACCTTTAGTCTCCCCACTAAAAAAGGACTCTCATTTGTGCACTGTAACATCCGAAGTTTACTCCCTAAATTGGATGAGCTTCAGGCTTGGTGTTGCTATTACAAGCCCAAAATCATTGTTGCTCACAGAGTCATGGTTAACCCCAAAAGTACCAGACTCTGCCATAGCAATACAGGGGTATTCATGTTATAGAAAAGACAGAGCAAAGAGGAGGGGGAATTGTTATTTATGTAGAGGAGTCCATAAAGTTCACCCCCTTACAGACTTCTAGCTCTGTCACCTTTGATTTCCTCTCTAGTATAATTGAGATCCCATTCAGTAAAGCAATCATTGTTGCTGGGTTCTATCGTCCACCGAGCTCTCCAGTGCACTCCCTCTCGGACATCTCAAATCCTTAATAACCTACTTGCCCAAAACCAAAAAAGTGAACTGCTGGTCCTCGGCGATTTTAATACAGATTGGCTAAATCCTAAAAACAATAAACACCGCTCGCTGTTTAAAACTTTGCAGCTAACTCAATTAATCTCCTCCCCCACTCGCATTAATATGAAAAGCCCTAACCATACCTTGCTGGACTGGATTCTCTCCTCATCTCCTGATAGAATACAGGAGGCAGGCGTACTTGCTAATAGCTTTAGTGAACATTGTCTAGCGTACTGCGTGCGCAAAATTAAGGCCTTGAAATCTCCCCCAAAAGGTAATAACCAGCATGTCTTTCAAGAAATTTATTCTTGAATCCTTCCTAAGTGATCTCAAACAGCTCCCCTGGTACAGGCTAAACCTAATCCCAGACCTAGACTGTGCAGTTGAAAACTTTCAGTCTGAGCTCCTGCAAGTCTGGAATTCCCATGCCCCGCTGCGTAAAGTGCGAGTAAAAGGGACCCATCTCCCCTGGGTTACAGCTAATCTTACACTAATGTACCAGCTTAGAGATTCACTGTGGTCAAATTTCAAGAGTACTGGTTCCATGAACGATCACTACGAATACCGAAAATGTCGGAATGAATGCACAAAACAAACAAAAATGGCCAAAGCCCATTACTTCAATGAAAATCTAAACAATAACATCAAACCCTAGAAACGTTTGGAGAACCATAAGTAACATACAAGCACCCCCAGTCCACTCCCAGCCAGCTGCTGTCAAAGTAAACAATCAAACCCTGCAACACCCCCTAGATGTATCAAATGCCTTTAATGATTATTTTGTTGGATGCGCCACCACTTTGATTGCCAAGCTAGGAAATGACATGCAATCAGAGAGGTCTCATGCAGGTCAGGCCCCCCCCCAACGGTGCAAAGTCCCTGTATCAGACAGGAATTCAGTTTTAGACCAGTGCCTGTCAGTGTCGTTACTAAACTTCTCCGTAAGCAAAAAATGAAATACCAGTCTGGACCTGATCAAATACCAGCAATGCTGCTGAAAATCAGTGCGCCAGCAATTGCAAATCCTGTCGCAACCCTAATAAATGAGTCACTGGTGACTGGAAACATACCCAAGCTCTGGAAGACTGCGAGAGTGGTACCTATCCATAAAAGTGGTGACAGTACTTTGGTATCCAACTACCGTCCGATATCATTGCTCCCTGTAATGTCAAAAGTCTTGGAAAAATGCGTCTACACATAATTAGGTGATTATTATCAATATTGGAACTACTTAACCCCGGATCAATCAGGCTTTCGTCTAAATTACTCAACTACAACCGCCCTTTTAAAAGTCTGCAATGATATCCAAGCTGGGATGGAACAAGGAAACCTAACTGGAGCCATCTTCCTTGATTTTGCCAAGGCCTTTGACACGGTAGACCATGGCATCGTTAGAAAAACTTAAAAACTCTGGCATTGGTGATCGCACGCTAACCTGGTTTCAATCATATGTATCCGACCGATCACAATATGTGTCAATTTCTGGCAGCTCCTCCCTCCCGCTCCCAGTCACTTGCGGTGTACCCCAAGGCTCAATACTAGGCCCCCTGCTATTCACAATATTCATAAATGATCTGCCCAACGTCTGCAAAGCCTCAACTGTACATATGTACGCAGACGACACTGTAATCCATACCAGCAAACCAAATCTCCCGCAGCTGGAGGCCGTGCTGCAAGAACAATTTACAGAGGTAGAAAAGTGGATCAAAAACAACAAACTTTTTTTTAAATACTGACAAAACTGTAACGATGCTCTTTGGAACAGCACCTAAACTACACAAATTGCAAAATCCCCATCTATGTGTTGGGACAAAATCAAATGGCATGCTGACCACAGTCACTTCTCTCAAATATCTAGGTATGTGGTTGGACCCTAATCTATCCTTTGGCCCCCACATCGAAAAACTCATCTAAACTTTACCCCAAACTAGGTGCCCTGTACAGAAACAAATCCTGCCTGAGTCCCGCGGTAAGAAAGCAGATTGTACAGCAAATGCTTATGCCGGCTATTGATTACGGAGATGTAGTGTATGCAGCCGCCCCGCAAACACACACCTTCATAAACTTACTACATTGTATAACGCATTCTGCCGCTTTGCACTACAATGTAACTACATGACCCACCATTGTGACATGTTAAAAGAGCTAAACTGGTCATCGCTGGAATCCAGACGCACCCTTCACCTTTCCAGCCTGGTGTTTAAGAGCATTTCTGGGAAGCTGCCACCCTACCTGAATAGACTGCTTCCCCCAGCAGCTCCCTCATCCTATAACCTCCGATCCAGGACCAGCACCTTGCTATACCACAATACAAAAAGACAGTGGCTCAGTCCTCATTTTCCTACAGAGCACCACAATTATGGAATAACCTCCCAGACACCATCAAATCTTCCCCCAGTCTTAAGTCACTCAAGAGCTCCTTACTAACATACCTCAATACAGAATGCACCTGTAAACATGTAACCTAGTGACTATATTTATTTTCTGTTAATCTGTATATTTGTGTTGTTTTTTAATATCTTGCATTGTATTACTTTGTATTTCTGTAACTGTAACACTTCAATGTTCTTGAACCCAGGACATACTTGAAAACGAGAGAAATCTCAATGTATCCTTCCTGGTAAAATCCTTTATAAATAAATAAATAAGTGAACCTGGTGGCAAACATATCCATGAGTGAACCTGGTGGCAAACATATCCATGAGTGAACCTGGTGGCAAACATATCCATGAGTGAACCTGGTGGCAAACATATCCATGAGTGAACCTGGTGGCAAACATATCCATGAGTGAACCTGGTGGCAAACATATCCATGAGTGAACCTGGTGGCAAACATATCCATGAGTGAGCCTGGTGGCAAATATATCCATCAATGAGCCTGGGGGCAAATATATCCATGAGCCTGGGGGCAAATATATCCATGAGCCTGGGGGCAAATATATCCATGAGCCTGGGGGCAAATATATCCATGAGCCTGGGGGCAAATATATCCATGAGCCTGGGGGCAAATATATCCATGAGCCTGGGGGCAAATATATCCATGAGCCTGGGGGCAAATATATCCATGAGCCTGGGGGCAAATATATCCATGAGCCTGGGGGCAAATATATCCATGAGTGAACCTGGTGACAAACATATCCATGAGTGAACCTGGTGACAAACATATCCATGAGTGAGCCTGGGGGCAAATATAATATATCCATCAATGAGCCTGGGGGCAAATATATCCATGAGTGAGCCGGGGGCAAATATATCCATGAGTGAGCCTGGGGGCAAATATATCCATGAGTGAGGCCTGGGGGCAAATATATCCATGAGTGAGCCTGTGGGGCAAAATATATCCATGAGTGAGCCTGGGGGCAAAATATATCATGAGTGTGCCTGGGGCAAAATATATCCATGAGTGAACCTGGTGGCAAACATATCCATGAGTGAACCTGGTGGCAAACATATCCATGAGTGAACCTGGTGGCAAACATATCCATGAGTGAGCCTGGGGGCAAACATATCCATGAGTGAGCCTGGTGGCAAACATATCCATGAGTGAACCTGGTGGCAAACATATCCATGAGTGAACCTGGTGGCAAACATATCCATGAGTGAACCTGGTGGCAAACATATCCATGAGTGAACCTGGTGGCAAACATATCCATGAGTGAACCTGGTGGCAAACATATCCATGAGTGAACCTGGGGGCAAATATAATATATCCATCAATGAGCCTGGGGGCAAATATATCCATGAGTGAACCTGGTGGCAAACATATCCATGAGTGAACCTGGTGGCAAACATATCCATGAGTGAACCTGGTGGCAAACATATCCATGAGTGAACCTGGTGGCAAACATATCCATGAGTGAACCTGGTGGCAAACATATCCATGAGTGAACCTGGGGGCAAATATAATATATCCATCAATGAGCCTGGGGCAAATATATCCATGAGTGAACCTGGTGGCAAACATATCCATGAGTGAACCTGGTGGCAAACATATCCATGAGTGAACCTGGTGGCAAACATATCCATGAGTGAGCCTGGGGGCAAATATAATATATCCATCAATGAGCCTGGGGGCAAATATATCCATGAGTGAGCCTGGGGGCAAATGTATCCATGAGTGAGCCTGGGGGCAAATATATCCATGAGTGAACCTGGTGGCAAACATATCCATGAGTGAACCTGGTGGCAAACATATCCATGAGTGAACCTGGTGGCAAACATATCCATGAGTGAACCTGGGGGCAAATATAATATATCCATCAATGAGCCTGGGGGCAAATATATCCATGAGTGAACCTGGTGGCAAACATATCCATGAGTGAACCTGGTGGCAAACATATCCATGAGTGAACCTGGTGGCAAACATATCCATGAGTGAGCCTGGGGGCAAATATAATATATCCATCAATGAGCCTGGGGGCAAATATATCCATGAGTGAGCCTGGGGGCAAATGTATCCATGAGTGAGCCTGGGGGCAAATATATCCATGAGTGAGCCTGGGGGCAAATATATCCATGAGTGAGCCTGGGGGCAAATATATCCATGAGTGAGCCTGGGGCAAATATATCCATGAGTGAGCCTGGGGGCAAATATATCCATGAGTGAGCCTGGGGGCAAATATATCCATGAGTGAGCCTGGGGGCAAATATATCCATGAGTGAGCGTGGGGGCAAATATATCCATGTGTGAGTCTGGGGCAAATATATCCATGAGTGAGCCTGGGGGCAAATAAATCCATGAGTGAGCCTGGGGGCAAATATATCCATGAGTGAGCCTGGGGGCAAATATATCCATGAGTGAGCCTGGGGGCAAATATATCCATGAGTGAGCCTGGGGGCAAATATATCCATGTGTGGGCTCTGCTGGGTATGTGACGCTGGGCATGTGACGCTGGGCTCTGCTGGGTATGTGACGCTGGGCACAGTTATACACACCTCACATTACTGTATCACAGAGCTCCACAGCAAGAAAATTCTAATGTACAGTGTGTATGAGTGTTTGAATTTTATTGCTGTGGTGCACTGTGATACGCTCAGTTTTTTTTTCTGGGGGGGGGGCAGCATTTCATCCTTCGCTCCAGGCAGCACAATGTCTTGGGCCGGCCCTGCCTGCACATACGTTGCCTGTTCGAGGGCAGTGAAATCCCCATAGCTTCGTCTATTCATAGAACAAAAACCAGCAGAGAAAGGTTCCCGAAATGCCCTGCCATTCGGTGGTTAAATTTGGCAGGTTTATTCAGGCGAATCCCATAGGCTTCAAATGTTAAAAATATTCCCATTTTAATCCAATATCTAATAAACCGTTCATTATAATATTCTGCAGTAAAAAGTCTATTTAGATTTTTGGGGATATTTTAAGCATTTTTTGCAGATTTTTTTTTTTTTTTAAATTAAACGTATGTTCTTTCCTCAGTAACAGCTCTTTTTATTATCATTCCTTGGACCTCATGTGTAAATTTCAGACATTTTCGCTCAGTAGTTTCTTTGCAAACAGCGTTTCACTTTTCAATCATTCATGCAAAATGTATTTTTTTCTCCTTCACCTTCTTCATCTGCAGTGTCGGCTTTTTCCAGCGGCTGCGCTGCGAGTAATCGGCTCCTGCTCGGGTTTTTCCGGCGGGTTAATCCAGATGTTTGAGGGTTTCGGTGTGCGTTTGCCCTCGTTTTGCGGTGAGTTTTCGGTGGGTTTGCGGTGACTTTTCCCTGCATTTCGGCGGCCCTGTGGTGCTTGCTGAATACACCGCAGGGTGGCCAAAATGGGATCGCCACATCGTACCGAATTGAAGAGAACGAAAGGTCACCGAACGTGCGTTGGCTTTTCAATTCTCTTTGAATAACCCTGTAAGTTTTTAGTGTAACATCACCCACTATTCACCACTTTAGGTGTCTCCCAATCCACTTGACAAATACGGAAACAAAAAAAAAAATTTTAAATGTCGCTCACCGCAGTCATAAACTGATTAAATGTGAGAGCTACACGAAAATAATAATACTCGATCCAGGGTCTGTATCATGTGCGTGCACTCAATGTAGATTTAAAAATGCCCGGCTATAAAATACTACACTATACTGTTTTTTGTGACTCATGTATCCCATTAAATTAATGGGGAATTTTGTCAGAGGAAACCTTTATCTATGTATGTACAGTATAAATTTACATTTCCTCATTTATTCGCAGTGTAATACTCACATTTATTCTTCAGGTTTTTACTGCCTTGAGCCATATAGGTATTTTTTTTGTATATGCAGCAGAGCCATATACTAGCTTTACGATGCTCCATTATTGATTTTTTTGTAATTACTTCACTCCTGAGATTGAGAGAACACAGGTCTTCAAAAAGGCACCATTAGGTGCCCGATACCAAGTTATTTCGATCTGCATCTGAGCAGGAGAAAAGCAATATTAAATTATTTTGTTGTGAACTAATTTTGTTTGCGTTTGTTCCCCAGAACATGCCTTAAGAGTTTTAGCATCATGGGCATGATGCCTAAGGTGCTAAAACGGTTTAAAAATCAGCGAAGAAAAGTGCCTAACAGACCTATCCCAGCTGAAAATACACAGAGCCACAAAATGCAGTTGGAACTGACGTTTACTTCTTTTAGTCAGTAAATGGAGAAATCTGCCTGCCAAATAAATTACATTAAGAAATGCGTTGGGAAAATTTCTTAATATATGTAGATACTCGGGTATAACGCTAGATTTTGGTGACAAAAATCTACCTTAAAATTGGCGGGGGTGGCGTTATAGTCGAGACATCTGCATCGCGTGTAAAAAAAAAACAAACAAAGAAAAAAACACTTGCCTTGCTCTGGATCCCCAGTCTCCCGAAACTACCGGAAGTCTCGCTGAAGTGAATGCAGGCTCCCTCATGCTTGCAAACACTTCAGGAACTCCCAGATTCGGGAGAGGTGGGATCCATCACGGCCAGAGGGCACGCTCGGTTTAAGCCAATCTTTCATCTCGCTCGCCTCCGCCGGCCATCTAAATCGCTAGTAAAGAAGTACGGGTGGCCGGCGGTTTCATACTTCGTAACAACAGCAATCATTCTAAAGCAGAGCACCCTGGTTCGAGGGGAAGCCCGACTGTGTGGAAGGATCTTTATTGTTTACCGGTACAGTAAAATTTAGCTCATTGCGTTATATTCGAGTCATAAATATTCTCTCATTTCCATAATAAATCTCTATCCATTGCGTTATAGTCGGGTCGCGCTATACTCGAGTATCATTGCCTGTTCGAGGGCAGTGAAACCCCCATAGAGAAGCAATGCTTGGTCTATTCAGAGAACAAAAACCAGCAGTGAAAAGTTGCCGAATTGCCCTGCCATTCGGTGGTTTAATTTGACAGGTTATTCAGGCGAATCCCATAGGCTTCAAGGTTAAAAATATTCCTGTTTTAATTCAATATCTGATAAACCGTTCATTATAATATTCTGCAGTAAAAAGTTTCTTTATTTTTAGAATTTTTAGGCATTTTTTGCAAACATTTTTTTAAACCGTTTCTTTTTTCTGTAACAGCCCTTTTTATTATCATTCATTGGATCTTGTATGTAAATTTCAGACATTTTCGTTCTGTAATTTCTATGCAAACAGCGTTTCACTTTTCAAACATTCAATCGTATTATTTTTTTTACTCCATTCGTCTGCAGCATCGGGTTTTTCCGGCGACTGCTCTGCACTGTGATCGGCTCCTGCTCGGGTTTCTCCGGCGTGTTCGGCGGGATTAATCCAGATGTTTTTGTGGGTTTCGGTGTGCATTCGCCTGGGTTTTGCAGTGAGTTTTCGGCTGCTTTTCTCTGCACTACGACGGCCCTGTGGTGTTTGCTGAATACACCGCAGGGTCGTCGAAATGGGATCGCCAAATCGCACCGCATTGAAGAGAACGAAAAGTCACCGAACATGTGGTGACTTTTCGATTCTCTTTGAATAACCCTGTGAGTGTTTTTTGTACAATCATTTGGTAGTGATGGGTTAATCAATACAGCTACAAGGCCCCCTTAAAACCAACCATGGCGCAGTGTGTCCTGGAGAAATCTGATACAGAGCCTGCACAGGATACCTCATGTAGTATACATTTATTTATTTATTTTATTATTTTTTTTTGAGAAAGTATTTTACCAGGAAGGATACATTGAGATTTCTCTCGTTTTCAAGTATGTCCTGGGTGGCGAGCATGTACGGTTAAGTAAATGTCCTTGGGCAAGACACCTGAGAGGTGCACTTGCTGGGATCGAACCCATGTCTCCACAGGCTCTCTCCACGCAGAGCAGTGATGTTACTTCTACTCCATCCAGCCGGTACTTGCTTTCAGATGCAACCATCAACAAGTAGAATGCGGTATTTAAGCTATTACTTGTGTTTCCAAATAGACGGAGTAGAATGCAATAAAAGGCCAATACAATATTAATTTCTTTACACATAATACAAGTAAAGAATTTGTCTTTACCTACACTAGGAAAAAACATTGCTGTGTTTACGTCTCATTTAAATAATGTTTTCTGGAGGTACTAAAGTAGTTACGTATTCTGTGTGGTCTACAAACTTGACATTCAACTGGTCATTTTCACATGCCTCCTATAGCATTTTAAAGTACAAACCGGTTATGAGAGTATCCCTTTGCTGATAACGTGTGTTGCATTGGTGAATATATAAATAAATTTTGGGTGTTACTATTGTACATTACTGCGCAGTTCTTAACATGAATTTACTTACATTATGAGCAGCAGCAGTGTGCAAAAGGAGACATACAGGGTTATTCAAAGAAAGGTGAAACTCTGGAGAACTTTTGGAGAAGTGAAAATCCTAGGTGAAAATAGCCAAACCAGAAAAATTCTCCCATTTATCTCACTTTCCAAATCGGCTATTTCGACCTAGGATTTTCACTTCTCCAGAGTTTCACCTTTCTCTGAATAACCCTGATAGTTTTCAGCAATCGAGTCGAATACCATATCGTAAAAATTGTTAAGATATATGAAAAAGGGGAAGCGACAAACTTCAGCTTGCTGCTTTACTGGAAAGGTAAACACTAAACAGATAAAAAAAAGGAAAGGATGTACTAACCTGACAAGAGCCAGTCCGTACAACAGCACAAGCTCATCTGCACCGACCCCACCACTAACATCCAGTATTTTACAACGTACAAGATCAGCTGTGCACTCCACCGCCATCGGCATTTTGTTTCCGTATCTAAACAGAAGGTAGATTTTATAGGATCATCAACAGGTTTTAGGATGTGTTTAATAATTAACCCCCACGTCCCTCTAAACGCATAGTATGGGGGGATAGGGGTGAATGTGGAAGACGGATAGACCACCATAACCAATTACTGGAGTTAATTTGATCATGGCGAAAGAGTGCCCCTTTAAACATTTGTTACGATGACGTCTGAACAACGCTGACTCGGGAATTACTCTCAAAATTGACCAGTCACTAAACATTTAAATCAAAAGCAACAAAACGTTGACAGACTTTTTAAGAATGAATGCTAGATTATGGCCACGACGCGAGAATGGAAATTAGATCCAAGACAAAAGCATTATAATGTTGAAAAAGCTCAGCAGTGTCAAAGGCTTCCGTGACATCATCCCAGCATCTGATGGAGAGCGGACACCGGATGCAGGAGGACTGTCACTGCTGGTGGAGTTCAGGGCTGATGTAGGAGAGTATGTGTAGGCAACATGATAGCTGATGTAGGAGAGTATGTGTAGGCAACATACTCTCCTACATCAACTATCTGCAGGGTCAAAGGCTTCCACCTCTGCGACGTCATCCCTGCATCTAACGGAAAGTGGGAACCGGCTGACTGATGACTATCATCACGGGACTGCCACCACTGGAGGAGCTCAAGGCCGAAGTAGGAGGATGTAGATGGGTATGTAGGTGCAACGTGTTCTCACAAACCCCCCCCCCCAATCAATAATCCGAACCTGGGCCTGGAGGCCTGGCCGAGAAGACTGCTCAGCCCATCCCCAGCTCGGCCTCCAGGCCCAGGTTCTCATGATTGATTTTCAGCCGAACCAATCACAAAATTTTCAGTATCGGACAGAAATTTCCGAGTGCACCACTACTCAGTACAAGACAAAATGTCAGATATGGATATATTTTAATAGGATATAATAAAGCTTTGTTTTAACCAAGTCCCCGAGCGCATCCACTTGGCGATCATTGTGTATCGTTTTCATAGGCGTTAAACCTGGATAGTGTTTTCAAATTCAAAGCCAACTTTTTTGCCATATTCAATGGCATGAATATTCCTGTCTTTTTATTTAATTATATTTCCTGATGAAAGTCTGAAGAACAGACTGAAACGTTGAGCAGCTAATAAAAAGTTTATTTGTATATGCAAGACCCGAGAGTGCCGTCAGAGCAGTTTTGCACATGGATGTATAATGAAGCCAACAATAAAGCTGAAGTAGGAATCCAGGCAGCTACGAATGTGCTCACCATTCACCGAGCACCTTCATAGCCGCCTAGAGTCCTGCTTTATTGTTGAGTTTTGGTTGGGATTTTGGCGTCCCAGGGTGGCAGAGACTCGGCGGCTTGGTGAAGAGAGCTCCCAGCACTTAGAGATTGCGCCACCTTCTTGTGTATTGGAGCCAGACGCAGCACCAGGCAAAGATTTTCTGAGTGCAGGAAATGTCAGTTACATACAGTATAACAAGTTATTGGTTGTTCACTTATAGAGAGATTACAAATGAATGATTCCAGCATATCAACTGGACTGGAGCCTCCAGCTACCATGACCACATTCATTTATTTAATCATTGTCCTAAGTGTACTCACGCCTCGGCTGTCCCTATGAGGAGTGACAGCTTTACAAAAGCAGAAGACTTCCTTTGACCTGGAAATCTGTCCATGAGCTCATGCAGAGACTGGGTTTTGATCAGCAATGCACTGGTTCTGTAGCACCGATTAGTGTCACAATAGATTTAGAAAAGGGGAGCAATTTTTCTAAATGTTGCAACACCCACTTGTTTAAAATCAGATGATGATTACTCTATGTAAATCCAAGTTCAAATCGGTGGCCCAATGGCGTTTAACCCATTGAAAACTACTCAATCAAAATGATGAAGCTGAAGTTAGCTCCTTATTCGGCCAGCTTCTTATTCTCACACTGAAGAGAGCTTCTTATTCAGGCAGCTTCCTATTCAGTGACTGAAATTGGCTGCTTATTCACCAAGATCTTATTCCTCAAAGAATAATGTCAATAAAAAGTATATCGAACAATTGGACAATTCTAACACATTCATATGATGAAATAAATTTATCCAGATAACTGGCACCCCCCCACTCCACTTGTTTCAATGGTAAAAAATGAATAAGTAATTGGTGATTTTCTCTATGAAAATCATCTTGGCTCACCCCAAACGGACTAGTTTTCTATCAATTAGACTGTTCTCTATCAGAAAAAACATAATCTGGCCCGAGCCAAACATTATTGACATTAAATAATACTTATAATAATACTTATTAAGTATACAAATACTGGTGAATTGCCAGCAAAATATGGTGCAGTTTGCCGCTGAACTCCGCAACTCGGCAGCAGTGAAATTGTCCCATAGAGAAGTAATGTATCTATTCAGAGACGCTGAACTGTACCAAATTGTCAGTGAAATGCCCTGATTTTCAGTGCTTCAGTTCGACAGGTTTAAACAGGTGAAACCCTTATGATTCAATGTAAAAAGATAGTTTTTTTTATTTATTCAATTGATAATTATTTTCAGTTTCAGCAAAAAAAAAAAAAAAAAAAAATTTATTCACTTGCTTTAAAAATGAAAAAAAAAATTGCCAAAATTTTTGATTCTCATTTTTTTTAAATTCTGTAACACACCGTTCAATTATTTTTTTATAGGACTTTTATTATTTTCATGCATTTTTATTCTTTAACCACTTGACTGCTATGGACGCGCTCGGCGCGTCCAGCCAAGTGGTTCTCCTGTGCTACGGACGCGCTCAACGCGTCCGAGCACAGGAGGCAGCAATCCGCCGGATTTCGGCGGATTGCTGCGCCCCCCCCCCGGTGTGGGCTGACATCTTGGATGTCAGCCCGTCAATCCGGGACCCCGGCGGGGACATTAGATGTCAGCGCGGCGACGACATCTAATGCAGGCGCCCCCCGCATGTGCGGAGGAGGCGCCTGAAAGGGAGGGGGGAGGTCCTTCGGACCGCTCTCCCTCCCGATCGCCGGGGAGTAGGGAGTTAATACAGACACCGCTTGGAAGGGCACAGCCTGCCCTTCCAAACTGTGGCGGTCATTAACCCCTGGGGAGCCGGATCACGAATCGGCGCTGAAAAGCGCCGGTTCGTGATCCTTTCCCGGAGCTGGCCGACATCTTGGATGTCGGCCAAGCCTCCGGGAACTCCCCCTGAGGACTGGCGTCATCATGCATAGCACGATGACGCCAGTCCTGGAGTTAACCCCTAGCTGCCACCAACGGTGGAGATAGGGGGTTCCAATGAACCCCCTATCTCCCGATCCGTGGCAGCTAGGGGTTAATGTTTGGTACTGTTGGATCGGCCAGAGCATGGCCGTTCCAACGATACCAAACACCACTGTGAAAAAAGTTTTTTTTAAAAAAATTAAAAATAAAAATAAAAAAATATTTTAAAAAAAAAAATCTAAAAAAAAAACAAGTTTTTTTTTTTTTTGGGTTTGTTAATGCAGCAATATTGTTCCCATTTCAATTATAATGTGAACAATGATGCTGCACTAACGATTTTTGTATGCGGTGCGTTTGTTAAAAATCGCGTAATTTTCCCCCAAAAAAAAAAAAAATGTAACGAGACCCCATCTCTAATTTTAACAAGCGCACCCCATACAAAATATAACCGCAATTGCTCGCATGTTAGAATGTGAAAAAAAAACACTTTACACGTTGTAAATTATTGAAAATTCATATTTTATTGCATTTTTTGTTATAATATACAGACAGGACATGACGTATACATATAATAATGACATTTTATGAATCTGCCGAGTCTGACGGAAAGAACGATATATAATATGTCTGGGTCATATACTAAAATAAGCCTTCAAAACACGTTTAAACATGATGAGCAAAACCGGTAAAAATGACCTCAGCACAGAGGCGTGAAACGCCTCAGCAGCGAAAGGGTTAAAATGCCTTTTAACCCCAACACGGGCATTTTACTAGTGCTCGCTGCTGTTTTTATGTTTCTGCACTGTTTGTGTTTAGTTTCAATTTCCTCTTACTAATTTATGCAACATACACATATTATATACTGTGTTTCTCACCATTAAATGGACTTTATAAAAATTATTTCCATCATATCGTATAATTTACTATAAAAAAAATGTATGAAATATGGTGAAAAAAAAAAAAAATGGGGAAAAACACGCTTTTTAGAAATTTAATCCCCAAAATCTACAACCGACAAAAGAGACCCCAGCTAAATAATTTAAAAATTTTGTCCTAAGATTAGAAATAACTAAATTTTTAAATGTTCTTTTGCTTTTTAACCCCTTCACTGCTGAGCCATTTCACCTCTGTGCGCTGAGCAAATTTTTACTATTTTATGCTCATCATGTTAAAACATAAATTAAAGTCCTATTTTATTATACCCCAGACATAAAAAATAATTAATACTTTTTTTTTAAAGAATTTTATTTATTTTTTGAATTATTTGTTTTTACACCAAACCTAGGCAGGATCAGGCCTTGCAATGATGTCAAACATGACCCTCTAGCCGCCACAAATTGGGAGATATGGGGATCAAAAGGATCGCCATATCTCCATTTGGGAGGTAAGGAGTTAACTGGCCCACTGAAGTCATTGCATATGTCAATGGATGGGGGGTGACCCAGAGGCTTGCCTGACATCCAAGATGTCAGCCACTTCTGGATTTGAATCACAATCTGGCACCTAAGGGTTTAAAGACAGGTAATGCTGAAAGGGGCTGGCCCTACCCTCTCCAGCGGTACCTGTCTTGTGTCTCTAACTAGAGGGTTGGGGAGGGAGAGGACTCCAAAAAGGAGTCCACCCCTCCCCTTCCACATTTTTTACTGCAGGCTCCAGGGAAGCCTGGCGATGATGTCATCACACACTGTGATGACATCATCGCAACTGCCGGGCCCCCAGAAAAGGAGTGACAGACTCCAGGCCTACCAGACCGCTGCGGGAGCCCGGCGAGAGAGGGGGGTTAGGAGACCAGGATGTACATAGTACGTCCGTAGTCGTTAAGGGGATTTTCCCGAAGGGCGTACAATGTATGTCTGCGGTCGGGAAGGGGGTAAAAGAATATAATTTTTTTGTTTTGATCCTCCCCCCCCCCCCGTTCGGTGGCATTCGATGGATCATCTGCTTTTGGGGGTCTGGGACAGCTCCCGTTCGGTGCACTTCGGGGACCCTGTGGTGAATACTGAATTCAACGGAGGGTTGTCAAACTGGAATTGGAACAAGAAAGCACTGAAATTACACTTAAATTTCCATGCTTTTTGAATAAACCTCCAAGTGGGTTTGAATATTAGTGAATTCTGATTGATCTGCATTGATGATATTTTGGCACTAAACCAAATCACCGTTCATAAACAAGGGCAAACACACTTACAAAGACCAAGACTCTCCACACACGAAGTAAGACACAGACAGACCCCGATTCCCACACAGTGGCAGATATTTTTTTTTTTTTTGAGAAAGGATTTTACCAGGAAGGATACATTGAGATTTCTCTTGTTTTCAAGTATGTCCTGGGTGGCGAGTATGTACCGTTAGGTGTCTTGCCAAGGACACTTACTGGAGAGGTTGCTCGCTGGGATCAAACCCATGACTCCACAGGCTCTCTCCATGCAGAGCAGTGACATTACCTCTACTCCACCCAGCCTTTACACAGAACCTGACTGCAAACAAGTCTTTTCCTAATCTTTTTAGGGGAGAGTTCAGCAGGCAGAGAATGCTGCCCTTGGAAGTGTCCAGTCTCATTGCAAATTCACAACCACCACTGCTCCTCATCTGGAATCACTGGGCCATATGAAAGGGTATTGAACAGAGTGGTTCCACATAGCGTACCATGCTGTGATTGCCACACCCACAAAATAGGAGCAGTTAATTTGTTTCCATGCCTCCCTCTGATTGGGCAGCCTTGACAACTGTACAAGTCCATTGGAGAGGCCCTAATGCCACGGTGTCATGTTTGACTGCACAGGTCGAACACCACTAAGTCCGGCCCTGAACCATTAGTTGTGAGTTATATGTTCCTTTAGGGTGGATTTCTTTTTATCTAAAATGAAAATATAAACTGATGTCACTTTTATATCAGCATGAAATATCAATAATGCCATCTCTTTGTATAATTTTCAGGAAAATACATTGCTCCGTGATACCAAAGCTGCCAATAGGTGGCTTGAGGACAACAATCAAAATTTTTTTGGTCAAGTACAAAAGCCAATAATATTCAGCATGGATACAAAAGAAATTGAAGAAATTATTAATCAGTATGAAGAATATCAAAACTCCACACAATATGAAACTGCAGCAAATCATCTTGAACCATTTGTTTTCAGTTTTACAAACAAAGATGATATGCATTTATTTTTATCAAAAACAAGAGACAAGCAAAATCTTCTTGTCCATGCCAGCTGTGAATCACAAGGTTAAAAAGGTTGTTTGTGGGCGTGTCCAGATCTCAAGGAGAGCAGCCACAATCCTGAGCCGAGTTCAATACCTCAGCCGCTGCAAGTGCTAAGTTAGCAACCTGCCATTGAACGCCGTTCAACCGCTCAGCGTTCAGCAGTGCTAACCTAGCACTTGCAGCGACCCGAGGAGATGCTGCGAGTAGCCGAGTGTGACGTATTAAAGATGGCCGCCACCATGAAGCAAGTAACAATTCCGTACAGCAAGATGGCCGCCGCCACGAACAATTACATAACAATTCCGTACAGCAATGTTAATTTTCAGGTTTTTCTTCACCAAAGCACAAAATATTTATTATTTCCCCCTGCACATAGACCTAGATTACAGTTCAATTTAGATTTTGTTTCAGAAGTTAACATAACGTTTATTCAATAAAAACTATCATTTGTGCATACAAAACGGAATTGTTCTGACTGCTTTCCTTTATCATATTTTGTCCGAGTGATCGAAAAACAATCTGAATCTTTCGTTAAGAAATCGGCCATTTTGGATTCAAAATTCACATCCAAAGCGTTCAATGACACTGCTGCAGCAAACTGAATTGCTGCGCTGCAGCAATTCTGCAGCTGCTGAGGTATTGAACGGGGCTCTGCTGAGCTCCATGCCGCAGAGCCAGATATCAGGTCCTGAGGTTGTTTTTATTGCCTGAGATTGGCACAATCTCCTCAGGGCATTTGTCTGGAACTCTGGCACCCGATTGACTCACCCTGTGGCTGTGGGAACAGAGTGGAGCACCGATTCACACTCCTTTTCTTTCCAACTGGCTGAGGCAATGGCCATCTTGCGGCCTGTGCTTGGGGTTCCTACAGCATGGTTCCTTCCTGTGTGCACCATCCTTACCGGCATGAGAAAGAAATCAAGGAAATCTGGTGAGACAGAGGGATCATATCTCCTAGATATCAGGGTCTCGCTGGGCGTTGGGCGCGAAGGAGGGATGCGGGACCTCGGCGAACTCCGAATCCTCTGACGACCCCATTGACAGGGTTGAGTGTCGAAGCTGCATAGGCGCAGGGCCGGGCTCCGCCACTCACTGCAGTTGACCTTCAAAAGGTCATGGATGACTTTCGGGGTTTGTGACACAGCGACCTGAACGAGATATGCTCTGCTGTGGAGTCCATGCAGACTCGGATTGCTGAGGTCCATTCCCATTCTCAGGAGACGGTGGTGGTGGCGCTGGGCACAACGGATGCTACAGTCGCAGATCTCCAGATGCAAGTTGTCCGCTTCAGCTCTGCGGTCCTGGCCTTGGAGAATCGGCACCGGCGCTGGAATATCCACTTGCGGGGGATCCTGTAGGATGTCTGTGATAAGGGGCTCCTCGCTTATCTGGGCAACTTGTTGACTCACCTTCTTTCAACACTGCGACCTTCCTTGACTCCCCTATTGTTTCAGCTATGCGTGTTCAGAAGGCTGCCACTGCCAGGCTCCTCCCGCATGATGTTATATTGACCACCAGAGATGTGCTTACCCAGTCTCGGATCCTTGCAGCGGCTGGCTCCACTTTTAAGGTCACCTTTACCTCTACTTGTATCACCTTTTATTGAGGCTTACCATTTTTGGCGTTGGCTGCATGGCGCGTTTTGGCGATGTCACAGCTCTGCTATGGGGCTGTGGGATTCGACATCACTGGGGCGCCTCAGGTTCTCATGATGTTACCTGGGAGGGAAAGGCCTACTCTGCCGCAAACACAGAGGCGGCGCAGGCCGTTTTGACCATCGTGGGGCTCTTGGCTGCTCCACATGGTCCCCCAAGGGTCTACCTTCAGAGCCCGGATGAATGACTCCCCTCTACATCTGTTTTTCCTTGGGATAGCTGGGACTGTTCGCCCCAATTTTTCTGAGGCCGTGCTGCTCATTTTTGTCTGTGATTTCACACCCTCCACCATTTCCCCTTTTTTTCTTTTTTTGTTTAAGTAGCTTGACTTATGCTGAAGGCATTTTTTATTTCTCCTCGTTTGCTGTGACATTCTGAGGATGTTTTTGATTTCCCACATTTTTCACCCTCCTCACCGCCCAACTATTTATGCGGGGTTCCCTGTGTGACCCTTTTATCCAGGATTGACGTGGGAGTCCGGCTGGGGGTGGTGATCCACCTTTTATTTATTTTTTGGTATGGGACACTGGGTAGACACCTGTGCGAGCTGCTAGGGTGGCAGCCTAGGCTCGGGCCTCCCTCCTGGCCCCAGATCTCCCAGCCTTGTGGACTCTTCCCAGGCCCCCGGTTTCAGTTAGGTAGCTTGGGTGAGCAGGGTACGCCATGATTTACTGGGCAGTCCCTTGCCTCCCCCGCCCTTTTGAACCCCCCCCCCCTTCATGATGCCCCCGCCCTGCCAGACTACACCACTTTTTTTGGTCTGCCCCTCTCGATTTGTTTGGATTTGTTTTACTCCACTTACTCCTTTACCCCCTTCCCCTCCATTTTATTTTTACTATTTCATGACTCTATAGATCACATTTTATGGTCCTGCGTGGCCATTGTTCAACGCTTACTTTCTTTTTACTATCTGTATTCAAATTCTAAAATAAATAATTCAAAAGAAAAAAGAGCGTTTTCATTGATTTGATCATTTTAGTTTAGCATTTAAAAGAATTAATTAGGGTTGCACCGATACCGATACTAGTATCGGTATCGGGGCCGATACTGGGTACTGCAGGAGTACTTGGTACTCGTGCAGTACCCCCGATATTTTTTCCGATACCGGAAGCCGGCATTGAGCCGGCTTCCGGCATCCGAGGGGCTGCAGCGGCTGTCTGAATGCTCTATCGGCATTCGGACAGCCGGCCCCGCACTCTCCGCAATACTTACCTTCCTGGGCGCCGCCGGGGAATGTCTCCACGCGCGCGCTCGTTGGAAGGACCCCAGCCGCGACCACGTGATCCCGGCTGGGGTCCTTCCAACGAGCGCGCGCGCGGAGACATTCCCGGCGGCGCCCAGGAAGGTAAGTATTAAACACACTGAGCAGCTGCAGGGCCTGTCTGAATGCTGATAGAGCATTCAGACAGGCCCTGCAGCTGCTCTCCGCGACGATACTTACCTTCCTGGGCGCCGCCGGGAAAGTTTCCCCGCGCGCGCTCGTTGGAAGGACCCCAGCCGGGATCACGTGGTCGCGGCTGGGGTCCTTCCAACGAGCGCGCGCGCGGAGACATTCTCGGCGGCGCCCAGGAAGGTAAGTATCGTCGGGGGGGGGGGGGGCGGTCCATGAGGGGGCATATCCATGACCTGGAGGCAATATCCATGAGGGGGCATATCCATGAGGGGGCATATCCATGAGGGGGCATATCCATGAGCTGGAGGCAATATCCATGAGGGGGCATATCCATGAGCTGGAGGCAATATCCATGAGGGGGCATATCCATGAGCTGGAGGCAATATCCATGAGGGGGCATATCCATGAGGGGGCATATCCATGAGCTGGAGGCAATATCCATGAGCTGGAGGCAATATCCATGAGGGGCATATCCATGAGGGGGCATATCCATGAGCTGGAGGCAATATCCATGAGGGGGCATATCCATGAGCTGGAGGCAATATCCATGAGGGGGCATATCCATGAGCTGGAGGCAATATCCATGAGGGGCATATCCATGAGCTGGAGGCAATATCCATGAGGGGGCATATCCATGAGCTGGAGGCAATATCCATGAGGGGGCATATCCATGAGCTGGAGGCAATATCCATGAGGGGGCATATCCATGAGCTGGAGGCAATATCCATGAGGGGGCATATCCATGACCTGGAGGCAATATCCATGACCTGGAGGCAATATCCATGAGGGGGCATATCCATGAGGGGGCATATCCATGAGCTGGAGGCAATATCCATGAGCTGGAGGCAATATCCATGAGCTGGAGGCAATATCCATGAGCTGGAGGCAATATCCATGAGCTGGAGGCAATATCCATGAGCTGGAGGCAATATCCATGAGCTGGAGGCAATATCCATGAGCTGGAGGCAATATCCATGAGCTGGAGGCAATATCCATGAGCTGGAGGCAATATCCATGAGCTGGAGGCAATATCCATGAGCTGGAGGCAATATCCATGAGGGGGCATATCCATGAGGGGGCATATCCATGAGGGGGCATATCCATGAGCTGGAGGCAATATCCATGAGCTGGAGGCAATATCCATGAGCTGGAGGCAATATCCATGAGGGGGCATATCCATGAGGGGGCATATCCATGAGGGGGCATATCCATGAGGGGGCATATCCATGAGCTGGAGGCAATATCCATGAGGGGGCATATCCATGAGCTGGAGGCAATATCCATGAGGGGGCATATCCATGAGCTGGAGGCAATATCCATGAGGGGGCATATCCATGAGCTGGGGGCATATCCATGAGCTGGGGGCATATCCATGAGCTGGGGGCATATCCATGAGCTGGGGGCATATCCATGAGCTGGGGGCATATCCATGAGCTGGGGGCATATCCATGAGCTGGAGGCAATATCCATGAGGGGGCATATCCATGAGCTGGAGGCAATATCCATGAGGGGCATATCCATGAGCTGGGGGCATATCCATGAGCTGGAGGCAATATCCATGAGCTGGAGGCAATATCCATGAGGGGGCATATCCATGAGCTGGAGGCAATATCCATGAGCTGGAGGCAATATCCATGAGGTGGCATATCCATGAGCTGGAGGCAATATCCATGAGGGGGCATATCCATGAGGGGGCATATCCATGAGGGGGCATATCCATGAGCTGGAGGCAATATCCATGAGGGGGCATATCCATGAGGGGGCATATCCATGAGGGGGCATATCCATGAGGGGGCATATCCATGAGGGGGCATATCCATGAGCTGGAGGCAATATCCATGAGGGGGCATATCCATGAGCTGGAGGCAATATCCATGAGGGGGCATATCCATGACCTGGAGGCAATATCCATGAGGGGGCATATCCATGAGGGGGCATATCCATGAGGGGGCATATCCATGAGGGGGCATATCCATGAGGGGGCATATCCATGAGCTGGAGGCAATATCCATGAGGGGGCATATCCATGAGCTGGAGGCAATATCCATGAGGGGGCATATCCATGAGGGGGCATATCCATGAGGGGGCATATCCATGAGGGGGCATATCCATGAGGGGGCATATCCATGAGGGGGCATATCCATGAGCTGGAGGCAATATCCATGAGGGGGCATATCCATGAGGGGGCATATCCATGAGGGGGCATATCCATGAGGGGGCATATCCATGAGCTGGAGGCAATATCCATGAGGGGGCATATCCATAAGCTGGAGGCAATATCCATGAGGGGGCATATCCATGAGGGGGCATATCCATGAGCTGGGGGCATATCCATGAGCTGGGGGCATATCCATGAGCTGGGGGCATATCCATGAGCTGGGGGCATATCCATGAGCTGGAGGCAATATCCATGAGGGGGCATATCCATGAGGGGGCATATCCATGAGGGGGCATATCCATGAGCTGGAGGCAATATCCATGAGGGGGCATATCCATGAGCTGGGGGCATATCCATGAGCTGGGGGCATATCCATGAGCTGGGGGCATATCCATGAGCTGGGGGCATATCCATGAGCTGGAGGCAATATCCATGAGGGGGCATATCCATGAGGGGGCATATCCATGAGGGGCATATCCATGAGGGGGCATATCCATGAGCTGGAGGCAATATCCATGAGGGGGCATATCCATGAGCTGGAGGCAATATCCATGAGGGGGCATATCCATGAGGGGGCATATCCATGAGGGGGCATATCCATGAGGGGGCATATCCATGAGCTGGAGGCAATATCCATGAGGGGGCATATCCATGAGGGGGCATATCCATGAGCTGGAGGCAATATCCATGAGGGGGCATATCCATGAGCTGGAGGCAATATCCATGAGGGGGCATATCCATGAGGGGGCATATCCATGACCGGGCATATCCATGACCTGGAGGCAATATCCATGATGGGGCATATCCATGAGCTGGAGGCAATATCCATGAGGGGGCATATCCATGAGCAGGGGGCATATCCATGAGCTGGATGCAATATCCATGTGGGGGCATATCCATGAGCTGGGGGGGCATACTCATGTATGAGCTGTGGGGGCATAATAACCCATGTGTGTGCTGGGGCATTATCCATGTGCTGGGGCAAATCCATGAGTGAGCTGGGGCAAATCCATGAGTGAGCTGGGGCAAATCCATGAGTGAGCTGGGGCAAATCCATGAGCTGGGGCAGTATGAATATATATATATATATCGGGGGGATATACATGTGAGCGGGGGGCATTTTTATATGGTCTGTTCTTATTGGAAAGCGGTCACATGACATTAAATAAAAGTATCGGTACTTGGTATCGGTGAGTACTTTTAAAAAGTATCGGTACTCGTACTCGGTCTTAAAAAAGTGGTATCGGTGCATCCCTAGAATTAATGTCAGGGTTCGAGTTGTCTCAATATTGTTTGGCTCAGGCAAAATTTTGTTGTTTTTTTTTTGCAACGGAAGAGAAGCCACTTAATAAAAAAAAATTCATTCATGGGTGAGCCAAAATGATTGTCATTGAACAGTTGTTCCCAAAGTGGGATATGTGAGAAGACAAAGGAGTACACGAACTGCACATGGGTGAGCCAGTGAGTTGGGAGAGTTGGTGACATGGAAGAGTCAGTGAGAATGCTGGCTTACGTTACCAGCCGAGAGCGGTACAGCCAGTAGTAAAGTAAACAATGTTCATAGAATGCTGGTGTCTCTGTCCGTATGCTGCCCGCATTTGTGATGAATAAAGCAAGATGCCAAAACTGCAATGCAAGGCAGTTTTATTAGTGATGCTCTACCTCATTCCACCCTTTTCTCCTTCACTACTAAATCAGGACTCCATTAGAAAAGTTGGGATCACTTTCTGGACCACTGTCAGGGCAACCTGACCGCCAATTCGCCCTCCTCATTTTATCCCCTTTTACGACCTTGGGCTAATCATATCCCAGTCATCAATTTGAAAAAAGCTGCATGATTTTATTTTCTATTTGTGGCTCACCATTAACGGTGCTATTCTGGCTTGAGCCAGCATATTTTTCAGCTACTGATCCATAAAAGCAGTGCCGCTCTCACCAGTATCGGCTCCAAGAGTGCAATGGACTCCAAGGAGCTCAGGGCAATCCTGCAAAAGTCCTGCATGTTCACTTCAGTGGGGTTGCGTAGAACCAAAAAATAATGCTGAGGAATATTTGTTCACAATTGTCTGTTGATAATGGCCAGAGAAAGCAGCAGGTCACTCCACCCCCTTCACCTATCGATCTTAGGTAAGTGAGCGATTTTTCAAGCTCTGTTGATTGAAGTTTCAAATGTTTGTTGCAAAACAAAAATCACTTAAAATGACACTATTGAAAATAGATTTTACCCTTTTCCATAAAATAATTGGGCAAATGCTGCCGACAGCCTCTGCACAATTATTTAATTTTTTTATTTTGAGGTGATTGTACTCTCCTTTTGTCCCTCGATGTGCGTAGCTCCTCCTCTTCGACTGCGGAGCTTCTGAGTCTGAAGTTTCCTGAAACTTTACTATAAGGGTTATTCAGAAAGAGCCGGTCTGGCCCCGAAATGGCACCAAACAATGAATTTCCCGGTACGGTGCATTTTCGGGGTCATTCAGCTATTCAGAAAGCAGGCAGTTCGCCAAATTTAGGCAAATTGCCAGCAAATATGTTGCCTGGTCGACGGCAGTGAAATCCCCCATAGAGAAGTAATGGTTAATCTATTCACAGACACCAAACAGCAGAGCAATGTCAGTGAAATGCCCTGCTATTCAGTGGTTTCAGTCGGCAGGTTTATTCAGGCGAATCCTATAGGTTTTAATGTTAAAAATATTCCTGTTTTGATTCAATATCTAATAAACTGTTTATTCCTTTAATCTGCAGCAAAAAGTCAAGCTGCGGTAGCGAGCCGGCGTCAGGTCCCTTGCTGGAAGCTAGCGAGTCAGCCATAGGAAATACCTAGCAGATAGTTCCTCTTATCAAATACTCGTTGAGGTGTAGTGCAGGTTAAGCAGGTTGGTTTATTTTTGAACAATACAGACACATTTATATGGTACAGTCCCATTGTTCTCTCCCATGCCAGCCCTCCGACATCCCGGCGCCAGTTTTAACACTGCCACCAGCCATAGCCCTTTTGGTATACTTAACATGGGCTGCCACTGCCCCTAGCTCGAGCTCTGCTCTTGGTGCCACACTGTCTGGCCCGCCCTGGGCTGTTCCCTGCCCGTGAAATTCCACCCTCCTGGAGTGCGGGCTCTGATTCCGAACCCAGGATTTTCTCTGCACCTGGAAGCCCGGCCTGAGTTTAGCAGCTGATTGAGGGGTGATCTCGGTGGCGCTCCCCTTTACAACTCACCGCGCAGTGGCACCATGTTCCCAGAGCCCTTCTGACCAAAAAGCACTCTGGTGGCATGTACAGGGGCTGAGAGGTGCAGGGTGTAAGGCATGTCGGCTGTGCTAGGTCTTGGCTGGTGGCAGCTGTATCAGGGTTGCGCTGGGCAGATAAACCACGGTGGCTGGGCAAGGCAGGGGTGTCAAAGAACTTAATAAACATCAGGGTCATGCAACGAATTATAAACTTGGGGGAACGAAAACTGGGCAATTTAGGTGGTATTAAATTGTGAGGGAATACAGGTGTGTTTGGTGCGGGGAATTGCGAGGGGAAACAATACACACAGGGATCATACAGACATAAATTGTATAAACGAAATTTAACATTGAACCAACGAACTTTTAGGCTAGGGTCAGACGAAAGCAGTTTTAACGTGCGTTTAGTCGCACGAAATTACGGCCGTGCTAGCAGCAAATGACGTCCAATGCCGGGGAACACACGAAGTACGGCCGCACGAAAGTTCGTCCGCGCAACGCAAGTGGCAAACGAACGCATTTTTTCTAGAACGTCAAACCACTAGTACGACGTACAGAGTGCGCTGCGTCCGCTAGAGGCGTGTGTGTGTGATTAGGAGACGTCAGACGCTGCTAATGTCCGGCCAACATAACGTCCAGACACAAAAAGTGTTTTATTGATGATCCGTACAAAATCACGGACGAAAAGGCGCATCGTATGACCGCTATCGCGTGTTCCGTGAAAAAATACGTCCAGTCGTTCGAACGCACTTTTTCACGGACAACACGAAAAATGCGTTCGTCTGACCCTAGCGCTAGGGTCAGACTAACGCATTTTTCGCGTTGTCCGTGAAAAAGTGCGTTCGAACGACTGGACGTATTTTTTCACGGAACACGCGATAGCGGTCATACGATGCACATTTTCGTCCGTGATTTTGTACGGATCATCAATAAAACACTTTTTGCGTCTGGACGTTATGTTGGCCGAACATTAGCAGCATCTGACGTCTCCTATTCACGCACACATGCTGCTAGCGGACGCAGCGCACTCTGTACGTCAGTACTAGCGGTTTGACGTTCTCGAAAAAATGCGTTTGTTTGCCAATTCGTTTGCCAATTCGTATGCTGCCCGGCATTGGATGTAATTTGCTGCTAGCACGGCCGTGATTTAGTGCGGCTAAACGCACGTTAATACTGCATTAGTCTGACCCTAGCCTTAACGTTTTATGTGCCAATAACTTGAAAGTGACGGCTGTTCTGTCACACTAACGTTAGCGCTCACCTGCGTGAGCGTTAACCTTAGCCCGAGTAGTTAACGCAAATTAGAATCCAAACGCTAACAGGTTAAGTAACCCGTTTGCGTTTGGTATCTTGTGCTTCTCTGCGCGAGGTTACTGTACTTTGCGCTCCCTATACTTAACATGGGGAGCGCAAAGTGTTAATCAGCGTTAGGATTACAAAGTCGCAGCACTGATTAACGTCTGGCTGCGATTAACAAAAAGTTAACCAGAGCAAGGACTTGGTGCTAACGGATTCCGCTTCTAAAGAATACGTTAACACCAGCCTAAAATTTTTATTAAAACTCGTTGTGACAGAACGGCCGCCACAGGATTTATTTAGTTTAATTTCATTCTTATTTTGTTATATTTTGTTTACCCCATTATTTATAGGAACTAATTTCCTTCGTTAGATTTAGTATAAAACTGTTGCTAGACTTCTAATTAATCATGTTTTTCCCCTGCACCCATCCTGCTAGTTTATGCTCAGTTATATTGTGTGGTTTTAAATGTATTGTCAATCGCTCATTTTTAGTTTTAAATAGACTTATATTTCTTTAGTTAAATGTGGTTTTTAAAAACACTACCTGCCACTATAGTCAAATGCTTTCCTTCCTATAGAATGTACAATAGGTTTGTGTAAGTTGTGGATTATGCAAAGGTGCTTTCTCTTTGTTTATCTGTTATCTGTTTACTGGTTCTGAAAGGCTGGGAGTCACATTGTCTCAACCACCCACTATCTGATTCCCTTTACAATGGGTTATGTAAATCACTGTATGTGGTCACTGTGAGGTGAAGACTTCATCTGCATACAACCAGTGGACCCAAGTGAAACATAGAAAAATGTCGGCAGATAAGAACCTTCGGCCCATCTAGTCTGCCCAATTACATGGATACTTTACTTGGATTTATCTTTTGTTTAGGATAGCCTTATGCCTATCCCATGCTTGCTTAAATTCAATTACTGTTTTGGCCTCTACCACTTCAACTGGAAGGCTGTTCCATGTATCCACCACCCTCTCAGTAAAATAATGCTTCCTGATGTTACTTTTAAACCTTTGCCCCTCTAATCTAAGACTATGTGCTCTTGTTTTGCTACTTTGTTTCCTTTTAAATATACTCCCTTCCTCTACCTTGTGGATTCCCTTTACGTATTTAAATGTTTCTATCATATCTCCTCTGTCTCGTCTTTTTTCCAAGCTGTACATGTTAAGATCATTAAGCCTTTCCTGGTAACTTTTCTCCTTCAAGCCGTACACCATTTTAGTAGCCCTTCTCTGAACTCTCTCTAAGATGTCTATATCCTTCTGGAGATACGGTCTCCAGTACTGCACACAGTACTCCAAGTGAGGTCTCACCAGTGCTCTGTACAGTGGCAGGAGCACTTCCCTTTTCCTACTGCTAATACCGCTCCCTACACAACCAAGCATTCTGCTAGCATTTCCTGCTGCTCTATTACATTGACTACTTACCTTTAGATCCTCTGAAATAATAACCCCTAAATCCTTTTCCTCAGATGTTGAGGTTAGGACTGTATCAAATATTCTATATTCAGCCCTTGGGTTTTTACGTCCCAGGTGCATTATCTTGCACTTATCCACATTAAAACTCAATTGCCACAGCTCCGACCATTTTTTTAGTTTACCTAAATCATTTGTCATTTGGCTGATCCCTCCAGGAACATCAACCCTGTTGCAAATCTTTGTGTCATCAGCAAAAAGACATACTTTTCCATTAATACCTTCTGCAATATCACTAACAAAAATATTAAATAGAATGGGTCCAAGTACTGACCCCTGCGGTACCCCACTGGTAACAAGACCTTGCGCCTAATAAACTCCATTTACCACAACCCTCTGTTGCCTGTCACTCAGCCACTGCCTAATCCATTCAACAATATTGGAATCCAAGCTCAAAGATTGCAATTTATTGATAAGCCTTCTATGCGGAACAGTATCAAAAGCCTTACTGAAATCTAAATAAGCAAGGTCTACTGCACCACCTGTGTCTATTATTTTTGTTACCCAATCAAAAAAATCAATAAGATTAGTTTGGCATGATCTCCCTGAGGTAAACCCATGTTGTTTCTGATCCTGTAATCTATGTGTTTTTAGATGTTCAACAATCCTTTCCTTTAACATGGTTTCCATTAATTTCCCCACTACTGACGTAGTGAAGACTTGAGAGGACCTGAGAGAAGCCTGCAATGGTCTTCGAACCAACCAATCAGAACCTGGGCATGGCTAACCCCTGTTCAGAATTCACTCCAGGGGTCTGGGGGCGGGCATGGGAGAGAACAATGGGACTGTACCATATAAAAGGACCGTGTATGTTCTGCTTTTCATTAAACATTCTGATTTACCTTCAAACCTGTACTGAGTCACGACTAGTATTTGGGGAGGGCATAATCACTGAAGAAGCCAGCTTTACTGAATGAATCCTTCGCTTCCAGATCATCCAAGGACCGCTGCCAATCTCTCTCCCACCTTGCTAGCTCGCTACCCGGCTAAGCTCTCCAGCAAGACTCGGCGCCGCAGACGGAGCAACCCCTGCAGGATAGCTGATCTGCTACACTCGTATACTCACCTCCTGGTTCGCGGCGAAGCCTGCGGCTCTGTCCGCCTCCTCCTCAGTACAGTGGGAGCAGGGAAAAACTGGGGGGGAAAAGTCCCCCCAGTCTCCCCCTGCGTATCACTACGCTGACCGGCCGGATCTCGCAAGACGAGCTCCAGCAGGTCATGTGACCGCCGGCGTCTATTTCAATTGAGTCCTATGGAGAGGATGCGTGTGGCTGAGCTTAAAGCCTGAGATACACTGAGCACGTAGCGACGCACAGCGTAGTGAAACAAAGATTTTGCAGGCTTGACTTCACGACGCTCCGCCTCACAGCCAGGCTACACTGCATGATGTTTGCTTCTCTCCGTACTGGACAGGAATCCAATAACTAAATTAAAATGTACACACAAAAATCTTCTATTTTCACAAAAGTGCATGTCATATAGGCAAAAAAGTTTCTATTGAATAAAATACATAAAAATTACTGCCAATTTAATAGGAATAGTATAAAAAAGGTAGCCCTGATCATATAGCAACCCCATGTCATGTATAAATATATTATAGGGACGCAGGGAGCGCTATGTATAGAGTAGGGATGCATCAAAACCAAATGCATACCACATAATTAATTAAATAATTTATTTTATAATAAATTAATTAATTAAATAATACCACATAATTAATAGAAAACTAGTCAGTTTGGGGTGAGCCAAGATGATTTTCATAGAGAAAATCACCAGTTACTTATTTTTTCTCATTGCATTTAATGGAGCAGGGCGGCTAGGTTTGATGCCAGTTTGCTTAATCAATAATGTTTGGCTCGGGCCAGATTATGTTTTTTCTGATAGAGAACAGTCTCATTAATAGAAAACTAGTCCGTTTGGGTTGAGCCAAGATGATTTTCATAGAGAAAGTCATCAGTTACTTATTCATTTTTTACCATTGAAACGAGTGGGGGGGGGGGGTGCCAGTTATCTGGATAAATTTATTTCATCATATGAATGTGTTAGAATTGTCCAATTGTTCGATATACTTTTTATTGACATTATTCTTTGAGGAATAAGATCTTGGCGAATAAGCAGACAATTTCAGTCACTAAATAAGAAGCTGCCTGAATAAGAAGCTATCTTCAGTGTGAGAATAAGAAGCTGGCCGAATAAGGAGCTAACTTCAGCTTCATATCAAAATGGGGGGAAAAAAATGGGTGCGCTCGGCACAGTTGGATCCATTTCTATGCCAAAAATAACAGTTACAGGACATCCCACTCTATGTAAATCCACAATGAAGTCAGTGGCTCAATGGCATTTAACCCTTTGAAAACATGAGTTACTGAAATATTCTACCACATAAATAACCTCCACGAAGAAGTCACTGGCCGGATAAGAAGCCATCAACTTCAGCCTCGCCAATATCCAAGTCAGTGGCTACCTGGCTGCTGGATTGACCAAGTCCTGCCATCAATGCCCACTCTTTGTTTAAACAAGCAAATGGCAAGAGGAGCTGACAGAGACCTAGGACGCAGACACTGGTCAATCATTTCATCCGTTCCCGGCCTAGAACCCTCCCTGTGCCAGAGAACAGACCGAGCGCCAATGAGTACACCCAGCTTGCTGTGGAACATAAAGGGCCTCGATATGAAGCCCTCACCTGCTCTTCCACGCAGATATTCGGTGCAGTGCATCCCGCTGGAGCTTGCAATCCCGACTGTACAGATATTCCAGGACCTGCTCCCATTCCGCCTTGCTGAGCCAGGCGACGACTTGCTGCTGAGCCGCCATCTCCCAGCAACCGGTCGGCTGTGCAACGTGACTCTGCCCCGCACCAATCAGCTCGCTGTGCTTTCTAAGTGCGGTGTAACGCCAAATGCACTCGGTCAGGAACAAGCGACTGAGCCCTTTAGTTCCTGAGCCGGTGCCTTCTTCTGGTGCCTGGTGTGGTTATTGTTTTTCAAATGATGGGGGATTGTAGATCAGCTTTTAGACCGACAAGTAGGTCTATATTACAATCTTCGCGCAAAAACACTCGCACAAAGCGTTAAACTTTTGCGCCCGCAAATCACCGCTGGATTACAATCCTCGCGCATATTTTCATCCGCCGATCATTACTGCACGCAAACAGGACGCGGCCAAATGCTCGTGCAGTACTGTCGCGTGCAAAAAACAGTGTACGAACAGTTTTTTTCTCACGATTCAGCCAATCAGAATTAAGAACCACAATTAGCTCACCTTAACAAATTGCACCTGCCAAAGTCAATCTGCGCATATATGCTGCAGCAATAATACATGCACGCACAA
The DNA here is from genome assembly GCA_009667805.1 of Leptobrachium leishanense. Classification (NCBI taxonomy): domain Eukaryota; kingdom Metazoa; phylum Chordata; class Amphibia; order Anura; family Megophryidae; genus Leptobrachium; species Leptobrachium leishanense. The sequence continues at coordinate 38,220 of RXON01002031.1, read as the reverse complement.
CTTCTCCATTTTATTGTTTGAGTATGTGTAACTATAATTTGCTGCATTTTTTTTTGGGCTGGTGTATTTGGGTTCGGCCATGTTGTTCAGATTTGCCATTAACGCCAGCTTTTTGCAGTTGTTAAGGCTAGGGTCAGAGGAGCGTGATTTCTACGGACTGTACGTCCTTTCACACGGACGTATGTCAGTACGGAAGACACAGTAGTGGTCACACAGTCCGTTTTTTTCACTGACGTTTATTTTTTGACGGATGTAAGAGGAAAAATAAATTAAAAAGCAAAACCATTTTGTCTGTGAAAAATGCTGGACGTATAAGGCTAGGGTCAGACTGAGGCAGTGCGAACGCGCGTGCAGGCGCACTTAATCACGGCCGTAGTAGCAGCAAATGCCGGGCAATGACGGCCAATATACGAAGTACAGTCGCACAAAAGTCTGGCTGCGCAACGCAAGTGGCAAACGAACGCATTTTGTCGAGAACGTAAAACCACTAGTACGGTTGTACAGAGTGCGCTGCGTCCGCTAGAGGCGTGTGTGCATGAATTGGAGATGTCAGACACTGCTAATGTCCGGCCAACATAACGTCCAGATGCACAAAGTGTTTTATTGATGATCCGTACAAAATCACGGCCGCAAATGCGCATAGTATGACTGCTATAGCGTACTCCGTGAAAAAATGTGTCCATTCGTTCGAACGCACTTTTTCACAAGACAACGTGAAAATGCGTTCGTCTGACCCTAGCCTTAATGCCGTCCGTCTGACCACGTTCCATCACTCACACACAAAGCTATGCGGACGTTGCGGACGCAGCGCACTTTGTGCGGCCGTTCTAGTGGTTGTACGTTCTTGCCTGCCTTGCGTCCGTTTGTCGCGGCCGTGGTGCGTCCGCAGTTCAGTGCGGACGTACTTTGTGTAACAGGCTCCAATGGACTTTCTTTCATGCTATCACGGACGTACTTTTAGGCGCAATCACAGACGTGAACACTACGCTCGTCTGACCCCAGCCTAAAATTATGCGCACAAAGGCTATGCGGTAATTACCGCAAATAGATTCTAATACCATCCGCGTACCAGCGCACATTCGCATTTGCGCTCACAATGTTAAGTATAGGACTTGCGCAGTACAGTAAGCTCACGCAGGTTCACCAGCGGTAGACGTTTGAGCGCGGTTATTAGGTGCAAATGGTTTTACTCCTGGCGTTAATGTTTTTTTGCGCTGGTGCAAACGTTTGCGTGAAGATTGTAATTTAGCCCGTAATGTGGTATGGAAGGATAGTCAGAAATAGGAGGAACAGATGACATGGTGGTTGCTTTGTCAGGGCTCAAAATTTCAAGTCCCAATCTACTAGCCAGGCCCTAAGAGTTACTCGCCACCAGTTGCCCAGAGCGTATCACAGAGCTCCACGAGTCCACAGTAATAAAACTCACAGTAATGTGCGGTCTGTATGAGCGTATCACAGAGCTCCACAGCAATAAAACTCACAGTAATGTGCGGTCTGTATGAGCGTGTCACAGAGCTCCAAAGCCTTTTCTACCCCCCCCCCCCCGGCCAATCCCATTTTTCATTACACCCCCCCCCCATGACCCTCTCCATTCTTTTAAGAATTCTCCCTTCATTGTTTTATTTTTACACAGCATCCCCCTTGTTTTTAACACAGCTCCCTTTGTTTTTCACACAGCTTCCTTGTTTTAAACACAGCCCCCTTGTTTTTAACACAGCCCCTTTGAATTTTACTCAGTTCCCTTTGTTTTTAAACACAGCTCACCCCTTGTTTTTCACACAGCCCCCTTGTTATTCACACAGCTCTCCCCTTGTTATTCACACAGCCCCCTTGTTATTCACACAGCTCTCCCCTTGTTATTCACACAGCCCCCTTTGTTTTTTACACCGCTCTCCCCTTGTTATTCACACAGCCCCCTTTGTTTTTTACACAGCTCTCCATTTTTTTTTAACACAGCTCTCCATTTTTTTTTTTAACACAGCTCTCCATTTTTTTTTTTAACACAGCTCTCCATTTTTTTTTTTAACACAGCCGCCCCCTTCTCTTTGTTTTTATACATATTCACCACCAAGGTATGTCTCGGGTGGCAGTCGGCAGATGGAACCTCGGGTGATCCTCTTCCGCAGTCTGGTCCAGGCTGCCTCCGCTGTCCTCTGCTCGCTTGCGTCTTCTATGTGGAGTCAGCGACGCATCACGTGGGTGGGTCAAGTGACCCGCCAACGTTACTCTCACAGGAGGGGGGCGGCGCCAACGTAACGTGCCATTCCCTGACTCGTGTTACGAGTGAGGGTGGCACACTGCAGCGCCGGTCTGACAGCTCCGGATTCGGACTCTGAGAGTCCGATATCGGAGCTGGGGAGTAAGAAGGCGGCAGCGGCGGCCCACTGAACTGGGCGCCTACCAACCCGACAGGTTAGTCCGCCCCACTCGCCCTCATTTAATTTCCACTCGCCAAATGCGAGCAGGCAAGTGGAAATTTTGAGGTCTGGCTTTGTTATACATTTACTGATTTACTACATGGGTGCTTCAGTGAATAATGTACATTGGATTTAAATTAAAAATTATTTTTAATATTTAACCCCATAGTGACCGGGCGGTTTAACGAAAATCGGTCCTTTAGTGCCCGCTGCTGTTTTTACATTTCTGAGCTGTTTGTGTTTAGGTCAAATTTTCCTCTTACTCGCTTATGGAACCCACACATCATATTATATACCGTTTTTCCCGCCATTAACCTCCCTGGCGGTCTGATTTTTTTCTAAATTACGAGTCAAAAAGCGTTTACATTTTTTTTTTGCCCTCTAGTGGTGTTCCAGAGTGTGGCTTGGGGTTAAATTCCTATACTGGAAGTGGTAACCCCTGAGCCACACTCGGGATGCTGCTGGATACACCACCTGGCCCTGAGCTCCCTCGCTGTCCCCCGCAGTCTCCTCCGGCGATCGCAACGTCCTACTTCCTGGTTCCCTACTCGCACAAAGGGAATCCAGGAAGTAAAATGCCGCGATCGCCGAAAAGGGACTGCGGGGATCAGCGAGATAGCGCAGGGAGAGGTGATGTATGCTGCCAGAGTGTGGCTCGGGGTTACCGCTTTCAGTGGTGAAATTTAACAACGAGCCACACTCAGGATAACCGTCAGGGAGGATAAATGGACTTTCTAAAGATACCATTATTTCCATCACATCTTATAATTTACTATAAAAAATATGAAATATGATGAAAAAAATTGAAAAAACACACTTTTTCAAAGTTTAACCCCCAAAATCTACAACCGCCAAAAAAGACCTCGGCTAAATAGTTTCAAAATTTTGTCCTGAGTTTAGAAATACCCAATTTTTTACATGTTTTGGCTTTTTACCCCCTTCACTGCTGAGCCAGTTCACCTCTGTGCACTGAGCTCATCTTGACTATTTTATGCTCATCATTTTTAGATGCCAGCTTAGGACCTATTTAATTAAACTCCCCAGGCAAAAGAAAATTTAAAAACCCCAATTTTTTTTATTATTCTATTTATTTTTTTAATTTTCTTTTTTACAACAAACCTGGTCATGTTGGTATTATTGGAAAGGCCATGATCAGGCCTTTCCAATGATATAAAAACATGAGCCTCTAGCTGCCACGGATCGGGAGATAGGGGGATCCCTTGAATCCCCCTATCTATCTCCACTTCGCAGCTAGGGGTTTAAATGGCCCACTGACGTCCTCACACATATAGTGAGGATGTCAGTGGGTGGGGGGTGACCCAGAGGCTTGGCTGACAGCCATCTCCAAGTTTGAATCGCGATTCAGCAGCAAAATGGCTAAATCTATACACCGCTGAAAAGGGGAGACTCTCCCCTTTCCAGCGGTTCAATCTGTTTTTGGATATCTTCAACTGTTGGGGAGATAGAAGGCTTCAAACAAACCCACCCTCCCCTTCATGATTTACACTGCAGACGTCGGGGGTGGTGCCTGGCGATGACATTATCACTAGGGATGAGCCGCACACCCCCCGAGTTCGGTTCGAGCAGAACCCGAACTTCCCATTTGTTCGGGACCGAACCCGAACCCGAACTCCCATGCAAGTCAATGGGGCTGAAAATTCTGTTTTTTAGAGTGCCCTCCAAGAGGGCATATATGCTACATATTTGCCATAAAAGGTGTATGGGGTCCGGGTAGTGCCCTGAGGGACAAGAAACAAGGACAAAAAGTTTAAAAAAAAACATTTTTAACCCTTTCGCTGCTGAGGCTTTTCCCGCCCCTGTGCTGAGGTCATTTTTTACCTGTTTTGCGCATCATGTTTAAACGTGTTTTTAAGGCTTATTTTAGTATATGACACCGACATATTATATATCGTTCTTTCCGTCAGACTCGGTAGATTCATAATATGTCATTATTATATGTATACGTTATGTCATGTCTGTATATTATAACAAAAAATGCAATAAAATATGTATTTTCAATAATTTACAACGTGTAAAGTGTTTTTTTCCACATTTTAACATGCGAGCAATTGCGGTTATATTTTGTATGGGGTGCGCTTGTTAAAAAAATTAGAGATGGGGTCTCGTTACATTTTTTTTTGGGGAAAATGACACTATTTTTAACAAACGCACCGCATACAAAAATCGTTAGTGCAGCATCATTGTTCACATTATAATTGAAATGGGAACAATATTGCTGCATTAACAAACCCAAAAAAAAGAAAAAAAAGTGTTTATTTTTTTTTTCAATTTATTTTTTTATTTTTTTTTTATTTTTATTTTTTTTTTTATTTTTTTTTTACAACATTTTTAACTTTCATGTTTGGTATCGTTGGAACGGCCATGCTCTGGCCGATCCAACGATATCAAAATTTAACCCCTAGCTGCAACGGATCGGGAGATAGGGAGTTCATTGGAACTCCCTATCTCCACACTTGGTGGCAGTTAGGGGTTAACTGTAGGACTGGCGTCATCGTGCTACGCACGATGACGCCAGTCCTCTGGGGGAGTTCCCGGAAGCTTGGCCGACATCCAAGATGTCGGCCAGCTCCGGGAAGGATCGCGAATCGGCGCTTTTCAGCGCCGATTTGCGATCCAGCTCCCCAGGGGTTAATGCCAGGCATCATTTGGAAGGGCAGGCTGTGCCCTTCCAAATGATGCCTGGGTTAACCCCCTGTGCGCCGCCGATCGGAGGGAGAGAGGTCCGAAGGACCTCCCCCCCTCCCTTTCAGGCGCCTCCTCCGCACATGCGGGGGGGGCGCCTGAATTAGGTGTCATCGCGCCCCCACGATGACACCTAATAATGGCGGCTGCTGGTCCGGATGCCGGGCTGACATCAGTGCACACAGATATTCTGCCTTTGGTGCAAAACTGCCAGGCCAGCAAGTATCAGCATACAGTAACCCCTCTGTGGTATGGTGGAAGAGTGCAGGGGTGGACCATGTGGTTCTATATTGAAAAGTTTTTGATCTGGTAATGGGCGTCAGTGCACCCAGATATTGTGCCTTTAATGCCAGGCCGGCAGGTATCATGATACAGTAACCCCTCTGTAGTATTGTGGAAGAGTGCAGGGGTGGACCTTGCGGTCCTATATTAAAAGATATGCATCTGGTTAAGGCGTCAGTGCACCCAGATATTCTGCCTTTGGTGCAAGACTGCCAGGGCAGCAAGTATCATCATACAGTAACCCCTCTGTGGTATGGTGGAAGAGTGCAGGGGTGGACCATGTGGTCCTATATTGAAAAGTGTTTTTTTTATCTGTTAATGGGCGTCAGTGCACCAGATATTGTGCCTTTAATGCCAGGCCATCAAGTATCATCATACAGTAAGGCTGGGGTCAGACGAACGCAGTGTTAACGTCCGTGTTGCCCGCACATAAGTACGTCCGTGATAGCATACAATTGTGTTAAATGGAGCCCCACACACAAAGTACGTCCGCACAGAAGTGCGGGGGCTGACGGACGCTGCAAACGGACGCAGGTCAGGCAAGAACGTTATACTGCTAGAACGGACGTGCAGAGTGCGCCACGTCCACAATGTCCGCATAGCTTTGTGTGTGAGTGATGCAACAAGGTCAGACGGACTGCATTTATTCGTCCAGCATTTTTGATGGACAGAATGTTCTTTCATTGCAATTTATTTTCCCTGCTACATCAGTCAAAAAATACGTCAGTGAAAAAAACCGACTGTGTGTGGCCACTACCTTGTCGTCAGTCAGTAAGTACGTCCGTACTGCACGGACGCACAGTCCGTAGAAAATGCGCTCATCTGACCCTAGCCTAACCCCTCTGTGGTATTGTGGAAGAGTGCAGGGGTGGACCATGTGGTCGTGTATTGAAAAGTTTTTGATCTGGTAATGGGCGTCAGTGCACCCAGATATTGTGCCTTTGGTGCCAGGCCATAAAGTATCATCATACAGTAACCCCTCTGTGGTATTGTGGAAGAGTGCAGGGTTGGACCCTGCTGTTCAAAAAATTAAAATGATATAAATCTGGCACAGGCGTCAGTGCAGCCAAATATTGTGCCTTTCATGGCAGCAAGTGCATTCACACCGTAACCCTTTTGTGGTATTGTGGAAGAGTTCAGTGCTGGAGGTTTTGTGCATGCAGAAGACATACCCGATCTATTCCGTTACTTCGGCATCAGGGGATTGATAGCTGCTGATCCAGGACTGATTCATTTTTATAAATGTCAGCCGGTCTACAGAGTCGGTGGACAGACGCACTCTTTTGTCTGTGACAAAACCTCCAGCGGCACTGAATGTCCTTCTCGGAAAGCACGCTAGATGAAGGGCAACCTAGTAGCTGCATAGCATATTGGCTAAGTTCTGGCCAGTGATCCAATCTCAACACCCAGTAAGCCAGTGGATCATCTGCTGGAAACGTATCCAGGTCTGCCCTTGCCCCTAAGTAGTCCTGCACCATATGGTGAAGACGCTGGCAATGGGTGCCTACATTTGACGTCCCTGGGCGTCGAGGACTAAAAAAATTTAAAAATGCATCAGTCAAGCGGCCCTGGCCTTCACCGCTATTCCTCTGATCACCTGCAGCCTCAGAAGCACGTGTGTCAGCACTTGGTAATCTAACAGTGCCTGGAAAGGTGTTACACAAGTTTCGCTTTAGAGCGTCCTCAAGTTTTGTCATCCTGTGCTCCCTCTGTGCGGGCAGGATGAGCTCTGCAACTTTCCCCTTGTATCGTGGATCAAGAAGGGTTGCCAACCAGTAATGATCCCTCTCCTTGATAGCACGAATCCTGGGGTCCTTTAGCAGGCTTTGCATCATTAGGGAGCCCATGCAGCGTAGGTTGGAGGTGGCATTAGTTGCCGAGTCTTCCTGGTCAATGAGGATGATCGTATCGTGCACTTCCTCCTCCCAGCCACGCACAAGCCCTTCTGTTTCTGGGCACACAAAACCCTGCCTTGAGGAATCCCCACCTTCAATGCCCCCACTACTTAAATAGTCTTCCTCCTCCTCATCCTCCTCCTGTCTGATCTGAGTAGGACCCGCTGGAATGCTCTCTGCGGAAAGACTGGGGCCTTGAGAGCTAGGGAAGGCCTCCTCTTCCTCCCGCTGCTCTGCCTCTAGAGCCACATCTATAATTCCCCGCAGAGTGTGCTCCAGCAGGAACACTAAAGGAATTGTGTCACTGATGCATGCACTGTCCCTGCTCACCATCCTCGTTGCCTCCTCAAATGGTGACAGTACAGTGCATGCATCCTTGATCATCAGCCACTGCGAGGGGGAAAAAAAACAAGTTGACCTGAACCTGTCCTTGTGCCATACTCACACAGGTACTCGTTGATGGCCCTCTTCTGCTTGTGCAGACGCTGCAGCATTGCTAATGTCGAGTTCCACCTGGTGGGCATGTCACAGATCAGATGGTTTGTGGGAAGGTGGAATTCTCTTTGAATTTCTGCCAGGCGAACGCTTGCTGGGAATGACCGTCTGAAGTGGCTGCAGACTTTTCTGGCCTGGATGAGAAGCTCTGGCAGCCCTGGGTACTTGGTTAGGAAACGCTGTACCACCAGATTTAGGACGTGTGCTAGGCATGGTACATGCGTCAATTTACCCTTGCGTAGGGCGGAGAGAAGGTTGCTGCCATTATCGCAGACGATCATTCCCAGCTCAAGCTGGCGTGGTGTAAACCATCTCTGCACCTGCCCCTGCAGAGCTGACAAAATTTCTGAACCGGTGTGGCTCCTGTCCCCTAAACAAACCAGCTCAAGCACAGTATGGCATCTTTTTGCTCGAGCCATTGCGTAGACCCTGTCAGGCGTGGGTTTAACTGCCACTTCGCCAGAGACAGAGAAGGAGGAGGAGGAGGAGGAGGAGGAAGAGGTGGTGGAGCAGACAGACCTCATACAAGCAGCTTTCTGGAGGCGTGGTGGATGAACAAGCTCCAGCACAGAGCCCCGTCTTGGATCCCTCCCAGCTGCAATCAGAGTTACCCAGTGTGCCGTGAAGGAAATGTAACGACCCTGTCCATGCTTGCTGGACCACGTGTTTAAAGTGACATGCACCTTGCTGCTGACTGCCTTTCCCAATGACTGGATAACATTGTCTTCCACGTGCTGGTATAGTGCTGGAATGGCCTTGCGTGAAAAGTAATGGCGTTTTGGAACCTGCCACTGTGGTACAGCGCATTCAGCAAATTCACGGAAGGGAGCAGAGTCCACCAGCTGGAAAGGCAGCAGCTGCAATGCGAGTAATTTTGCTAAGCTGGCATTTAGACGCTGTGCTTGGGGATGGTTGGGACTATATTTTTTCTTTCGCTGCAGCAGCTGCGGCAACGTAATCTGACTGCGTAAATCTTCAGCTACTGGGATGATGTCACATTGTGAGGAAGGACCTGCTGGTACATCCATTACTGTAGCATCATCCCTGTCGGTGGAGGTTGTAGGCAATTGCATGGCAGGACATACAGTGTGGGTAGAGACAGATGAGGAGGAGGACCTACGCAAAGTTTTGCCCCAACAGGATGTGTGGCACTTGTTCATATGTCGCCTCAAGCACGTGGTACCCAAGTGTCCGGTGTTTATCTCACGCTTCAGCCTCCTCTGACATAGATTACAAATAGCAACGGTGGGGTCTGCTGCACAGTTCTTAAAGAACTCCCAGACAGCAGAGTTCCTGCATGTGTTCTTTGAGACAACAACGCTCTGCACCGGAGCAGTTCTGACATGTGATGCCTTGGACTGGCTAGTGCTACGGTTGGTCACAGAGGATGTTGTGCCTCGTGTTTGCTGTGCCTCCTCCTCCTCCTCCTCCTCACTTGATTCCTCAGTTCGATCTGGCACCCAGGTGGAGTCAGTGACCTCATCATCATCAATGTCATCTTCACCCCCTATCTCCTCGTCACTGGAGCCAACTTGGCAGTATGCTGCAGCTGCTGGGGCAACATGAGTGCCAGTTATTTGTGTGTCATCACTGGCACCCCCTTCCTCTAGGTTGATTATACTCCCTTGCTCAACCTCAGAGATCGAATCAGAGCACTGTACTTGCTGCGCATCCTCAAGCAGCATGTTACTCTCGTTGTAGTCAAACAATTCAGCTGACTCCTCCGTGTGTGATAGCGAGGCTACGGCAGGAGTAGCTGTGGACATGGAGGCTGCATTAGATGCTTTGGCAGCTGAGGTGGACTGTAAAGCACTAGAAGCCTGGCTGGCAGAGGACTCGGAGGATGAGGATGGCCTGGTTAGCCAATCCACCAAGTCCTCTGTATGTTGCTGCTGCTTAAGACGGCCAGCACCAGTTAGAAAGGACAAGCGTGCCCCTGCAGAGGATGCACCATGTCCACCACGACCAGAGACACAGCCTCCCGACACAGGGGCTGCTTGCCCTCTTATCTGTGGCTGGGAGCGTCTGCCTGTCCTTTTTGTTCTTTCAGACATGGTGAGTGATATATAGATTAATATATACAGAACTCTGATTCAACTCTGGTATAAAGATTTAAATAACTCTGGTATAACTCAGTGAGACACACTGATAGCTGGCAGCCAGTGACAAGAGACAGATCACCTTAATTCACAAATGTTTTAAAGAAATTAGTGAGCCCCAAAATACAGCGTGGTACTGTATGTATGACGAGACACAGATCACCTTAATTCCAAGTGTTTTAAAGAAATTAGTGAGCCCCAAAATACAGCGTGGTACTGTATGTATAACGAGACACAGATCACCTTAATTCCCAAGTGTTTTAAAGAAATTAGTGAGCCCCAAAATACAGCGTGGTACTTTTTGTATGACGAGACACAGATCACCTTAATTCCAAGTGTTTTAAAGAAATTAGTGAGCCCCAAAATACAGCGTGGTACTTTTTGTATGACGAGACACAGATCACCTTAATTCCCAAGTGTTTTAAAGAAATTAGTGAGCCCCAAAAAACTTGCTGGCTGTGTGACGAGACACAGAAGATCACCTTAATTCCCAAGTGTTTTAAAGAAATTAGTGAGCCCCAAAAAAAATTGCTGGCTGTGTGACGAGACACAGAAGATCACCTTAATTCCCAAGTGTTTTAAAGAAATTAGTGAGCCCCAAAATACAGCGTGGTACTTTTTGTATGACGAGACACAGATCACCTTAATTCACAAGTGTTTTAAAGAAATTAGTGAGCCCCAAAAAGATTTGCTGGCACAGTGACAAGACCCAGAAAATCACCTCAATTCACAAATGTTTTAAATAAAGTTGTAAACCCCCAAAAAACTTGCTGGCACAGTGACAAGACACACATCACCTAAATTCCCTGATATTTGGTATAAATGAGACCCAAAAAAACTTGCTGGCACAGTGACAAGACACACATCACCTAAATTCCCTGATATTTGGTCGAAATGAGACCCCCCCAGTAGCATGGCAGACCAGGCAGTAACAACATACACAACTATCTTCTTTGAAATCTCCTCTGAAATGCGTGCAGAATCGGCGCGTTGAAACCTTATATAGTGTGCTGCGGGACTTAGCTCTGTGAGCCCATGATTGGGCAAAATTTGCCCAATCAGGACTCTGAGCGGTGATTGGCATAGTGTTCAAACAGTCTTGCACCAGACCTGTGGTCAGGTGCAAGGCTGTAGCCAATTACGAGCTTCAGGCAGTGGGAAAATGCATTGTGGTCCATTGTGGTCGAACATGCGGCGAACACCCGGAAATGTTCGGGGTTCGCGATCTGCTCGAACAGGCTAAGTTCGGGTCGAACCCCGAACCGTCCGAACCCGAACAGCTCATCCCTAATTATCACGCACCCTGATGCTGTCACCGCGCCTGCTGGGTCCCCTGAAAAGGCAAGAGCCTGCCAGAACGAGCCCAGCGAGGGAGGTGAGTATCGGGAGGGAGGTTAGGAGACCCTGATGTACCATGTACATCCACGGGTCTAAAGGAGACTTCCCGATCGGACATACATGGTACGTCAGCAGTCGGGAAGGGGTTAAAGACCCTTTTTATTTCTGTATTTTTAAACAACTTTTTTAATATTTTTCGAAAAGTCCTTTTTTTTTATAAATGACCTTTATTATTATTGAGATACATTTTGATACATTTTTGTATTTAACGTCCTATTAGGAGAATAAGAGACTTCATATTTTTTTTCCAGCTAGGTTGAATTTGCCAAGGCCAATTCACCAACATTCAAAAGACTCCATTTTCGGTGCAATATGGTGACCATTCGGTAACTAGCAAATGCACCATATTTTTGCCAAAATGGAATAGCCAAATTCTGGAGAAATGTGCTGAAATTAAAAGCTTCGAAATTGTACTTAGTTTTGTTGCTTAGTGAATAACCCTCGTAATATTGAGGGGAGGGGAAATTTTTGGGACACACAGGGGAAGGTGTATTTTGCTGTCCTCCACATCCCTTAATAAACTGCATGTATGTGTGTGTGATGAGAGTTGTGTGAGTGTGTATGGGAAATATACGTTTATCACAATAGCTGAGTGTGTGACACAAGATATAAGGGGTTATTTAGAAAGGACCAAACTTGCCACCGAAAGGCACTGAATGGTGAATTCTGTGCAGTACAGATACAAGGTGCTACTGTAATTTCAATATACAGGCATTAAGTCACACACAGATATTATTTTTATATTCCATTGGTATTTTTTGGAAGCTGCATTGCTAATAGATCTCAACATTTTTATTATTTATCTTTTTCACAGTTACTGTATCTAACACAGAGGATCATAAAAAGAATATTTAATATAAATTTATTAATGAATAAGAGGATATTATTCTTGGATGAGATAAACAAAAACATAATATTGATTGTAATCATTAGCTGGACCAAAAATAGTACACTACAAATGACAGATTACATGCCAGAGCCTCCCTGTTTAATTGGTCTATAAAGCAAATGTTTCCAAACAAGTCCTGACGCACCATGACAAATCTGTGTGTTCCGTATACTTATAAGATCAAAACAGGAAATCTTTAAATTCTTAATCCCCAGGAGTGATTCATCATTTGTGAACCACTCCCGTGAAAGACAAGTGTGACGGATCGGCTGCCACAATATTTATTTAGTTTAATTTCATTCTTATTTTGTTATATTTCATTTACCCATCATTTATATGAATGCATTACCCTGTTAGATTTACTGTAAAATGTTCCCAGTTTTGTATTTAATTGTGTTTCCCTAGCGATTTCCCACACTGATCATCCCAGTAACCATTTTGTGCAGGCTTACAACAATGTATCAGGTCCTTGAAACGTCCCGGCTGCTGGTTTGTCTGTTATATCTTCTGTGCTGTTAATAACTAGTTCCCTTTTGTGTCCAGCTTGTGCCAGTGTCAATTGTACAAACAAAGGGCAGTATTACAAAGCTGGTGCTAACTAGGGATGAGCTGTTCGGTTCGATCAGTTCGGAGTTCGATTCGAACATCGGCAGTTCGAAAGTTCGCGAACTTCAAACTTTTTGGCGTATTCGGTTCGAGTTTGAAAAAAATAATAATTTTGAAAAAAGTATAAAAAATGCTTAAAAAATCTAGAAATAAAGAGACTCTTTACTGCAGAATATTATTGTTACCGGAATCCACTTGATTCACTCAGGACGAGGCCGGACCGGACACGAGCAAGGATTGTCTGAACACGAGTCTCTTCAGGAAAGGCAAACTTTATTGTGATATCACAAATGCTCAGACAGGATTGAATCGCAAAGACTGAGCCCCGAATTCACCCCGACAAGGGGTCTTATATCCCGAATACATAATTAGGTACATCCCAATTAGCCCACCTCCCGGTGACACTATCCCACCCCACGTGGGTTAATACCTCCCTTAGTCTAATACAAAGACATTCCATTACATTGGCTGTAAATTGGCAAACTTCATGTTAGTTTCGACAGATCGTGATTAGCTACTACATTCAGTCCGGGCTGTGCTCGCCTCCCTAGCGCCTGTGTTTATTTGTTGCAGGTAACACCTGGTCTATCTTCTATGCTTCTCTGTCTCTCTGCGGGCCTCTGTGACCTTGGTGTATCCATTTCTCATTCTGTCCCTTCGTGCCAGGAGCAGCCTAGATCTTTCTCAGATTAGCAGAAAAGCAATTAAAGTCTAACACATTCCTAAATTTCTACGTATGCTTCAATCTAGTTTCAGCTAAAACCTACCTAGTTATTTTCAAGTGAACCAATATTTTGAACAAGATGGCCGCCTGGCTTATAATGGCAGCCAGCTTCCAGCCTGATTCCACTTCATTCCCCCCTTGGCTCAAGTCTCAGGTTCTTGAGACTTGTAGCCATTACACCTCACTACTATTATTCTTAAATTCCTCATACTTTGGGGGACCTATTTTGTTGGGAACATGTCTTGTGGGATAATCAGTGGTATCTTCTGTGTCTGTGTGGGTGTCAGTGCCCTCTTGCATAGTGGCCAGAGACAGAGCCCTATGCGGTACAGTAGTGTCCCTATGACCAAGATCACCACCACCATCAGAATCATGGATCCAACCTGTGAAATAAATCTCAGAATGGATCCGAACCAATCTCTGATTGCTCCGAACCCACAAAGTGGATTCCAGCCTTCAGCAGTGATCCTCCTAACTGTGTTCTGCAACTGTGCTACCTTCTCCTGGTGATCTTGGATTGCCTGGTAATAGTCAGGGACATCATGTGTAGTGTTCTTGATGAAAGTGCAACATTCGTAGTGCATCGTCATCTCACACAATCCATTCAGAGCCACACTGATCTGTTCCAGTGCCATATTATGTATCATTTGTACTGATAAGATGGAAAACCATCTCAGTAAAATATATTACATTATGTATTCCGATACATGTAAATAAATGTATCTGTAACTGCTATGCTTTATATGATAACTATTATGCAAATCCATGTAGATAAATGCATTTGCGTCTGTATACATAATAACCACTTAAAGGATACGTACACATTGCCGTACACCAAAAAATGTTAATGAAGCATTTAGGAAGATAACACAAATAGGTTTGTTCCTGTATCATATTCTCCTTTCACTTACGCAAGGATAGCCACTCTAGTAGCTAAGGATTATGGGAGCTATGGACCGTACGGCGGTCACGGTTATTTCCCAACAGGCTCCCAAGGAGAATTAGGGGAATTCCTAGTAGAACAGACTACACCACGGTCTACTGAGAATTATTTATTTATCTTCATGAGCTCATGACATCGTTCAAGATATTGTTGACCCTAGTGAGATAAACTATGCAAAGCAAGAGGCCGATGGCCAAGTTGCGCAATAGGAAACATGTTTCAGTGCCATGAGAAAGAGCATCATATGCCAAGGCCTGTCAAGTATGTCAAGCATCAGCAAACTTAAGGTTATACGGCAAGAATTGATTGAATGCAGGTTTTTGGAAATGTACGTCGATGATACGTAATTATTGGGCTTGTGCCCTACAATAGACCTCTATGTTGATGAAACTGTATAAAGAGCTTGGGCGAGACTACGCCCATTGTCATTCCGTCTGTATTGAATGACCCAATGCATTGAAGCAAATAAACCATATATATACTACTATTGAAAACCACTCCGACTTGTGAGTCTTTACTTTCGAGGTGTATCTTTACAGTACCTTTCGTATCTCACGTACTTCCAGATTCAGTAACTGAATATCCATACTAGTCTTATTCAAAATCTCATCCATCAAACTGGCATAACTGTTCATTCTTGCCATCAACTCTCTTCCCCATCCAGTCCATGCTGGAAGCCATGCCCATATGCGATCCGCTTTCTGGAATAGCTCCCTCTTCTGTCTTTCAAACACCAGTGGGTACCTAGGGTGGAGTGTTGTGTCTGAATTAGTGTCTTCTCCCCTTACCCTCTGGATTGGGATCAATTTAGCCAGATAACACATTCCCGTTATTGTAGGTGGTACCCATGTGTAACACACCCTTTCACAGCACACCTGGTACCCTCCTTTCACTATAAATGGTGATGAATGTAGTGTTCCCTTTGATATCTCTATCGCAAGTTGTCTCAGCCGTCTCACCATATCCACTGCACCCTGCCTCCCATTCGTCACATTTCGCAATCACCGCCTCTTGGTCTCTAGTGAGTTGCCTGCATCGTATGTATAGATAATTCGCCTTTTGTCCTGTTTTGAATATGTAAATGTATGATGTCCAGTTGAACTGACTTGAGTTACATAACCCACCCTCGTTATTTGTTTCTTTATCTGGTCCTAGTTGAAAACACCATTCTGGTGGATACACTGGTCCTATTATAGGATACCCGGGACTGAATGACTCTGGTTTTTCCCTTGGTGTATCGACAGCATGTATTGTGACATTCCCTGATGCAAACATACTCAAATTCATTGGAACAGAGGCAAATGGTATATGAATTGTCTCTGGGTGCAGTCTACTACACACCCAGCATGCGGTTTGCCCAGACTTTTTAGCATAGTCATATTTGAATTGCACAAGTAAGTGTCCTCTTGGCTTGGTTCCAGATTCTCGTTTTTGTCTCCACATGGTACGGTTCTCCATCACCGGGTGCGTACCATTCAAGGTGTGGGAGATTTCCACTCTCTTGGTGGTGCTTGGGCACCTGGGGCATGCTCCACGTGATAATCCATGAATCAAATGTGCAAGAAACAAAATCAGTACCAACATTGCCCAAAATGTCAAAATCCCTTGGGCAATTCTTTTCACAGTCACATAAACCCAATCCCTCCCCTCCGGAATTTCAAGAACAAAAGACACTTCCGGTTGATCACAGGTCGGGGCCGGGCCCCTAAAAATAACCCTTTCAGCATCCCTCATCAGTGGATAATCAGACCTTGTTGTATCCATCAAAACACCCATGTGTTGAGTATCTTGGATGCTCTCAGTCGAATCTCTCAGGGGCTCATGACTGTGGTCTTTGTTAGCTTTAGCCTCAGTGGATTGGTCTCCTTGGTGACAACCTTCCATACTGGTTCAGGATTGGCTGCAGCTACCTTCAGTCTGGAGTGATGTATCCACGGGACCACTTCGGCAACCTTTACTGCTGTAGGGGTTGATAACAGGACAAAGTAAGGACCTCTCCATTTTGGGCCTAGTGGATCATTTTTCCACTCCTTCACCCATACTGAATCACCTGGACAATACTTATGCAGTGGGGGGTATAAAAAGTGAGGTATATTATCTCCCACCCAAGTATTTAATTTCTGCATTGCTTTACCCAACAGTACAACCTTATCATTTAATTTAGTTTCCCCCAATGCCCGAAGGTCCCCCCTTAGTCCATTAATCAGAGGGGTAGGCCGTCCAAACATGAGTTCGTACGGACTTAGCTTCAATTGGGGGGTTGGCCTGCACCTAATGTGCAATAGGACTATCGGCAGCACATCCAACCAGCCTAGTGACGTCTCTTGGCACAGTTTGGACATCAAAGTCTTTAGGGTATGGTTCATTCTCTCGACTTTTCCCGAGCTTTGGGGCCTGTAAGCAGTATGTAACTTCCAGGTGATACCCAATAATCGGGCAAGTTGCTGTAAACAGTTCTGTATAAATGCGGGGCCATTGTCTGACCCTATTTCGAGAGGAAGTCCATAGCGTGGTATTATTTCCTTCATCAGACTTTTTACCACTTCCACTGTCTTTTCCGTCCTTGTTGGGAAAGCTTCCACCCACCCTGTCAGGGTGCACACCATTACCAGTAGATATTTATATCCTTTGCAGGGTGGCAGTACTGTAAAGTCTATCTGTAATGATGCCATTGGGGACAGCCCGATCGGCTGCTTCTCCGGAGGTTGAGATGGGCCTGTTCTTGGATTATTTTTGGCACATGTCACACACTGCTGGGCTATTGCTTTGCAGACTACTGACAGTCCTGGCACGTAGAAATGTGGCTCCAATTGCTGTTCCATCGTTTCTCTTCCTCCATGGGTACTTGCGTGGAGCGTTTTTACAATCTCAGGCGCCAATGTTGCTGGTAGGACTATTTGTCCATTCTTTAACTGGAACCATCCGTCTTCTCCATACCCGCCTTGTTCTTCCGATAGCCATTTGTTCTCTTTCTCAGAATACACAGGTGTTATTGCTCAGTGGCGCCGGTAGGAGTGCAGCCACCACTGGTTTTGCTTTGTATTGTGCCAATTCTCCATGGTTTCCCCAGACAAATTCTTCTTTTGGGAAATAGTATCGCCAGGCAAAGAACAGCAGATCTTGTCTGTCCTGTGAATCTCTCACTGCTGGTATGAAAAAGTTCATCGCACTTTTCTTCATTCTTGGCAGTTTGTTTTTGATAAGGATCTCCTTGAGGAAGAACCTCACCAATGGGGCTTGGTATTCTTCTGCTCCCAATTCTCCCAAATTTAACAGTATTCGTGTAATTCTCAGATTATTATGAGGGTTGGTTGTTAGGTTTTCGAAATGTGAGGCGAAATTTTCTGCTCGTTCAACTTCGGTTACTTCTGTATCTTCTCCATACTCCCCCATTAATTTTACGCCGAAGAATTTCAGCATCATTTCGTATGCTCTGCGGAGTCTTTGCTGAACTTCTGAGGTGTTAATCATAATACGTGTCTCTCGAGGGTTCAGAGGAGTGGAGTAGAAATTTCGGCCTTGGGACCGGGTTGGGAAAAGCCATTGGATATAATCATGATTGAGTTCTAATAGTTCATAATCATTGTGCCATTTGTGCAAAATAATTTCAATAAATTCGCCTTTGGGTTCAAATTTTCTCCAATTCATGTAGAACTCGTAGTTTGGCATGGGAGGTTGGGCCTCTTGCTTGCAGAGCAGGACTTTGGCTTGATCAGTTGTTAGCAATGGTTTTGCAGCTGCTTTTGCGGCCTGGTCAGCGCGCCTGTTGCCTTTTGGGATTTCATCATGACCTTTCTGGTGGCCACGACAGTGCATAATACTGACAGCACTTGGTTTCCATACAGCTTCTAGAAGGGCTGTGATTTCAGCTGCATACTTGATTTGTTGTCCTGAGGAAGTAAGTAGGCCTCTTTCTTTGTAGAGTGCACCATGTGCATGGACAGTCATAAAGGCATATTTGGAGTCAGTGTAGATATTCACTCTTTTGCCTTCGGAAAGTTGTAGAGCCCTGGTTAGGGCTGTTATTTCAGCCAGTTGTGCAGATGTATGGCCTGGTAGAGGATTTGCTTCAATAATTCCTTCCGCTGAGATGACTGCATAGCCGGAGACTTTCTTCCCATCATCCATATAACTGCTACCATCAGTGAATAGTTGTAGATCGTATTTGTCTAGGGGTACATCTTTCAAATCTGGCCTGCTACTGAACACTTCTTCCATGACTTGGAGGCATTCATGATCTGGATCCTCTTCACAGTCAGGCAGTAAAGTAGCAGGGTTCAAGGTAGCGATGAGGTCCAAATGAACCCATGGATTCTCACACATCATAGCTTGGTACTTCGTCATCCGGCTGTTGCTGAACCAGTAGCTTCCTTTTACATCAAGCAGGGCTTTTACAGCATGTGGCACCTTGACATGAAGAACTTGTCCAAGGGTCAGCTTGTCTGCTTCTGCTATCAGCATTGCGGTGGCTGCCACGGCTTTCAGGCATGGGGTTAGGCCGCAGGCCACAGGGTCGAGTTGCTTGGAGAGGTAGGCCACAGGCCTTGGCCAGGAGCCAAAATTCTGAATTAGCACTCCTGTAGCTGTTTGATTGTGTTCATGTACGTACAGCTGGAAAGGCTTGCTGTGATCTGGCAGTCCCAGTGTTGGAGCTTCCATTAATAAAGTCTTTAATTTCAGGAAAGCTGCTGTTTGCTCTTCTTCCCAGAGGAAGGGGTCATGCTCTCCACCTTTGGTGGCTTGATGGAGGGGCTTAGCAATATCTGCGAAGTTGGGGATCCACAGGTGGCAGAAGCCTGCAGCTCCCAGGAATTCACGGACTTGTCTCCTTGTCTTTGGTTGGGGTATTCGGCATACTGCTTCTTTTCTCTCTGCCCCCAGTGCACGCTTGGTACCTGTTAATTGAAAACCTAAATATTTCACAGTCTGTTTACATATTTGTGCTTTCTTTTTGGACACTCTGTAACCTGCAAGACATAGCAGATGTAGCAGGGCTTTTGTGGCAGAGAGACAGTCTTTTTCTGTGGGAGAAGCCAGTAATAAATCATCTACATACTGTAGTAGAACAACTTTGTCTGGCTGAGCGTTGAAGGCTGAGCGTTGCAAAGGATATCCCGCCCCAGGAGCTGGATGGGACATTCGGGCATATACAAAAATTCATGTTCAACATTATGCCCACCCACATTACATTTTCGTGAAGCAAGGAAGGGGTACTTAGCGGACACCCCCATTGCTCCCACAATATCAACTTCATTTCCCATTGGGGGTGCAATTTGCTTTGTTACAACAGAATATTCGGCACCGGTGTCAACCATAAAAATTTCATCTTTATTTCCCACCCTCATAGTGACCGTGGGCTCGTGATTACCGAGCGGGATGGGCCCAGGTCCGTGTCAATATGTACCTTGCCCTTCAAATGACGTTCCCGCCAAACCAACAAACCCTGCACCGGCACCATCAATTCTCTCATATCTGCCGTTTGTTACCTGACCATTGGAGGCCTGACCTCCCGATTCCCCAGCCTCCTCCGGCACCCCAAATTTAGCCAAAAATGCCAGACAATTATTTTTTCAGTGACCTTCGCCCCGGCACCAAGCGCACTGATTGGGTCCCAGGGGTTCCCCTACCTCTGCCTCCCTGACCCCTCACTCTCCCTCTGTCCGGGGCACCTCTTCCTCCATTTCCCATATATCCGACCACACCTGTATACCCTTTTTGTTTCTTTATCTCCTGCCGCTTTTCTTCCAGATCCCGGTTATGAAACACTTTATTAGCAATTTCAACTAATTCGCTAATACCTTTCCCTAAAAACCCATCTAATCTCTGTATTTTATTCCGTATGTCTCTTTGTGACTGACCCACAAAAGAAGAATTAATTAACCTCTGATTTTCCACTGCCTCAGGGTCAATAGGACTATACATCCTGTATGCATCTAGTAATCTTTCTAGAAATGCACTTGGGGTTCCTTTAGAATCTTGCACAATATCCGCTATTTTCCCCATGTTTGTGGGTTTCTTCCCTCCCGCTTTTACACCCATTATTACCGCTGTATGGTACGTCTGCAGGTGAGCAATACCTGCAGCGGTATTTTATGGCCATTTGGGATCTGTTTTGGGGTAGTGTTCCTCTGCCCACGCTTCTGGCTGGGCTCTGGCATCTTCTACGGCTTGGGCAAGTAAAATTTTCCGCGCGCTATTATTTATTCGGGCTCTTTCCTCAGTGGTGAACATTGTCAGCATTAGTTGTTGACAATCTGCCTATGTGGGGTTATGTGTAAGCATAACTGACTCTATCATACTGGCCACTGCCGCGGGATTAGTGGAGTACAGTGGTGTGTGTGTTTTCCAGTTGAATAGATCTGTCGTTGTAAATGGGACATATGTTTATTGCACTGGCCCAGGTGCTCCGTTTTCCAGTAAAGGGCCTGGCACCTCCTGTAGGGGCATTTGCATCTTACTTTTGCTGGGATTGTGCTGATATGAGTCTCGGGGTTTATATATATTGTTCGCTGCGCGAGTGGTAGAACCTTGCCTTACTCCTTCACTCTCATCATCACTGTCCTCTTGGGTTACTAGTTTATATACGTTCCCATCGGGCATTTCAATCTTTCCTGGTGGGACCTCTCTGTCTCCTCCACCCGCTGCCCCCTCATCTTCTTCCGCAATACCGCTTGCCGGAGCGGAGGAAGCTGGCGGAGCAGTAGCAGCCGCCCGCTCCCCCCCTCCGCTCGCGCAACCGCGGCACGCAAAACTTCTCTAGCTACCCCATAATATGATGGATAGGGCGGGGACAGGGAATCAATCTCCTCCGGTTGTTCTACTAACACCGGTTTCCTTTTCTTATTGTTTTCTCTGTTTGGGGGTACCTGCTTCTTGTTACGTCCCGCCATCATTATAAAATGACTTTTATCTTTTACACAATACCTCCATATATCTATATATGGGTACTGTTCAGGATGTCTGCATTTCCCGGTTACTTGGGAATGCACTTTCTGTATTAGCTCTGGGTCCATTGACCCCTGCTCTGGCCAGTCTGGAACTAGCAGTGGCCATACGATGGAACACATTAATGTTAATTTCTCTTTAGTTAACTCTACACCATAATCATGTGTTGTATACAGTGCTTCAAAATTCCGCACCATATACCCTAAGGGCGTCTCACCCTTCTTCACCTTCGTGGGCTTGGATGACCCGTTACCCATTGTTACTCTTAAGGACAGTAACCTTCTCACAATGCAGATATTACTTTTAGCAAAAACACTTGAAATTTATTGTCTGGTACTTCAGTCAACAATTCATATATATCAGATTTGATTCCTCCGTCAGTAGCCGGCCTGCAGTCGCCTGAGCCGGAAACGTACCTTGGGAGTCCACTCTCAAGTTTGCTTTCTCGCTAGGCGAGTAGGCGCTCAATCACTCACAGCACTCTCAGCAATCATTCACAACCCATACTGTACCAGATACTTTCAGCACAAAACAATACAACTCTTTCTACTAGCCGAGGGCACACCGTCCCTCCTTTTGGCTCCCTATACCCTGTTAATTGAACTCTAACTCTTGTCTGCTTGTGACTATGTGCACCCCGTTCTATAACTACACTTCCGTCTGCAATTCCAATTTGCCTATGGGTAATCTACCCACCCGGCACCACTTCCTCTGCAGCTACCGTTGGCCCCAATGGGCCCTCTTCACTACATGACGTACACACTAGCACTGACTCAGGGCTCTCAGCCCAGTCACAGAAATCTCTCCTCCTTTCCTTTGTCCACGTGCAGAAGCTCTATTTACAAACACTGACTACGACTATGCAACTCCATGTGGCTCCCTTCTCCCTCACATACAGAACTACCGTTTAGTTAACATCCGATCCCCCGGGTCCAGACACGCGCTAGCCACTCTGGCTCCTTTGCTTGTCTGTGCTTTCGGCGGCGGGTTCGGTATGTCAACGAGACCGTGGCCGCGAGTCTCCTTATCCGACTATAGCCGGACGTTTCCCTTTATACCGGTATCTCCATTAGACATACAAACATAGAAGCACTTTACCTATCGCCGCGCTGTTCGCTGTTTCCTCGGACTCGGTGGTGTCCCAGCTTCCCGGGTCGGGCGTCCGTTTGGGACAAGACGAGGTCCACTGAACAGGAAATCCTGCTTGGCGCCTGCAGATGTCAGCTCACCTTCAACGGACGCCCAACCAGCGGGATTACTCGCACCTGCAGTCAACCGCTACAGTGTCCAGCAATCGTTGCCGTGCCGGCAAAGGGCCTCGTATCCCGGCTATCGAGCCCCCAGAAATGTTACCGGAATCCACTTGGTTCACTCGGGACGAGGCCGGACCGGACATGAGCAAGGATTGTCTGAACACGAGTCTCTTCAGGAAAGGCAAACTTTATTGTCATATCACAAATGCTCAGACAGGATTGAATCGCAAAGACTGAGCCCCGAATTCACCCCGACAAGGGGTCTTATACCCCAATACATAATTAGGTACATCCCAATTAGCCCACCTCCCGGTGACACTATCCCACCCCACATGGGTTAATACCTCCCTTAGTCTAATACAAAGACATTCCATTACATTGGCCGTAAATTGGCAAACTTCATGTTAGTTTCGACAGATCGTGATTAGCTACTACATTCAGTCCGGGCTGTGCTCGCCTCCCTAGCGCCTGTGTTTATTTGTTGCGGGTAACAACTGGTCTATCTTCTATGCTTCTCTTTGTCTCTCTGCGGGCCTCTGTGACCTTGGTGTATCCACTTCTCATTCTGTCCCTTCGTGCCAGGAGCAGCCTAGATCTTTCTCAGACTTTAATTGCTTTTCTGCTAATCTAACACATTCCTAAATTTCTACATATGCTTCAATCTAGTTTCAGCTAAAACCTACCTAGTTATTTTCAAGTGAACCAATATTCTGAACAAGATGGCCGCCTGGCTTATAATGGCAGCCAGCTTCCAGCCTGATTCCACTTCATTATAAGCAACGGTTTATTAGATATTGAATTAAAAACTAATGTCTAGGTACAAAGATTCTCACCTCTAAATGACCTGTGATCTCAAACGGCGTAAACAACAGGTGTTTAATTAGTGTTTGGAAATAACATGTGCTTCTAATTAGTCCGGTCTCATTTATTTATTTATTTATAAAGGATTTTACCAGGAAGGATACATTGAGATTTCTCTCGTTTTCAAGTATGTCCTGGGTTCAAGAGCATTGAAATTTTACAGTTGTTACAGAAATACAAAGTAATAAATGCAAGATATTAAAAACAAAACACAAATATATAGATTAACACGGAAAATAAATATGTAAGTAATATAGTTACTATGCAGAAAGAAATCACTATACAGTGAAATAGGAGCGCTAAAGGTTAAACAAAGATCACATGTATCTTAATATATATAGGATGAAAAGACAAGACAAAAAGAAGGTCTATTTTTCTTTCTTTCCCTTGTTCTTATTTCTTTCAGTAGAATAGTAAATCTGTTAAATGTCATCGAATTCTAAAAGAGACAAAAGGAGAATCTCATTGCATAGTATCAGTATACACCAAAAGATCAGAAAAAAAAATGAGATTTTCCACTCACAAACAGGGAGTCTGCGAGACTCCAAATGTATGCCTTTAAGCCTCTTCTGGGGGGCTCCACCCATCAACAGGAAAAGAAGTTCACAATCCTTATTCCTCCAGGCTTGATAGTAACTTTGGACCGGAAGTATATTTATGATCTCGAGAAAGAAATCAATAATAGTGTAATACTGTAGGTTAATTAAGAATAAAAAATCCAGAGAGGATTGCACTCACGTGTTACAGAGCCTCTATTGAAAGTGGCTCTGTATAGGCGCCTGGGACCGCTAATCAGAGGGGGTCCATCCTCGATATTGGATTTCCGCTGGAACACAGCTCCGCCGTAGAACAGTGCAACCCAATGCACAGAGATGTATCAGGTATAGAGGTAAATGAAAAAATAATAAATAAAATAAAATAAAAATAATAAATGATAAAAATGGCCAATATGAAGAACAATAAAAAATTTATTAAATAACAAAACACCAAAGTAGGTGTATAAAGTGCGAGACGCGTTTCACCTGCTACTGCAGGCTTCCTCAGTCAAAAAAATATAATAAAAAGTCCCCCAGGAGCCAATCCTACCCCTTATATAGTTTGTATCCATGTAAAAAACCGCATGTATTCGGCGTGCGGTTCACCTGCGTTCCACCTGTGATTGGTTGACTTCAGTGTGACGTATTTCTGTTTTCGGATCTTCGGGCGGATGTTTACGAATTTTCATTTCGTTTTTATTATCGTTCGGATCTCCGATTCGACTATCGCAGCGGCAATTCCTCATTTAAACATAAAAGCGTTCAGATCTTAACTTTCAAATATTCGAACAACCGATTCGAACGAAAAATCGGAAAAAAATAAAAAATCGGAAAAAACACACATATAAATAGAAAAAGATGTACTATACAGCATATAGCCTAGAACTATAATGACAACTGGTCGGAACTGATAGCAGTCACCTCCAATAATCAAGATAGAGACTACATAATTAGATGGTCGATAATCAACATAAACACATAAAAAATCTATATAAGTGTATAACCCAGGTGATATGGCAGGGATAAACATTGAACCTACAAAAATAGGCTCTGTCTATTAATAATATTTGGCTGGAACTAGTATGACGGAATGGGATGTTGTCCGCCTGCGGGTGTGCTCTATCTGCGTGCCCCCGGCGCTTACCGCTGGCCCGACTACCGAGTGACGCGCACTCGGCGTCTCATGCGGCCTGGAGTGACCCTGGGAAAGGGTTATGCGGGCGGTGGAGGGGACCCCTGTGCCGAACCAGCCCGACCACTGAGCACCACGGTACTCAGCGTCTCGAGCAGCTGGTTCACTGACCTGGTGGGTGTGGGGACGTCTGCGGAGCGGCCGGCCGAATTCAGGGATCGGATCTGCGCGGGGAAATATTCGGATCTTTCAACGGAGGACTTTTCGGATCTGTTGGGATTCGGATCTGTTGAATATTCGGATTTTCAGGATCGGGTGATTCCTCGGATCGGATCGCTCCTCATGGGTATACCGAAGCGCGGTACGCGGTCCGCGCCTTCGGTTCGGATCCCGGCCGAGTGTTCTTAGAACCGGCGGTCATACGCTGCGCCCCTGTCCTGATGCGAAATGCAGGCACAGGGCGCTCGGTTCGGTTCGGATCTCACCTCGATCTGCTCGGAACGTAAGCTGGACACCGCACCCTGAGACCTCGTGGGGTGCTCAGACAGTAATGCGGCGGAGAATAAAAGTCATCAGGCGAGGCTGGATGCACTGGTAAATCTGAGTTTATTATTCACATCAAAGACATTTATCAACTTTACACACTTATGAATACAATGGGATCCCTGCCCGCCCACACATGACCCATTGGCCCTCGCTGGCAGGAGGCACCCGGGCCCCGATCCGCATTGGTGGTTACGAATCGGGGAGTTGCCGATTCGGACCGGATGGTCCGAATCGACCATTTTGCGATTCGACCGGATGGTCCGAATCGGCCATTTCCCGATCCGATCATTCTGACCGGATCCACGAGGCCCTGGGAAAATGGCGACGGGCAAGGCAGACAAAGGGAATTACATTGCACAACACACGGGGACATTTTATTACGCCACACACAAATTCACATCTATTAAAAGAACTCAAAACTCTGCGGGTGCCACAGCACCTAAGTGTCCATGGCCATAACTGTCACGGTGAACTGCCCCTGGCTGGGGTTGTTGGGCCTTTCCGTGACACTCCTCCCCCTCCCCAAGGTCCGACGCACCCGGTTGGACCCAACGGGTCGTACCGGGGTAGTCGGGGCTCCCCAATCCCCTGGTTCCCGGGCCGACTGCCGCGATAACCCATCTGCGTTACCGTTTTGCGACCCGGGCCGGTACTGAATGGTAAAGTTGAAGGGTTGGAGAGCCAGGCTCCACCGCAACAGGCGGCCATTTCTCCCCGCCACGCGGTTGAGCCACACCAGGGGGTTATGGTCGGTCATCACGGTGAAGGACCGACCGTAGACATAAGGTTGGAGCTTCCGTAGGGCCCAGACCAAGGCCAGGCACTCCTTCTCCACGGCAGCATACCCCACCTCTCGTGGCAACAGCTTCCGACTGATGTACGCCACTGGGTGATCCCCCCCGTCGTCCCCCACTTGGCTTAGGACAGCTCCCAGTCCGAACATGGACGCGTCTGTATGGACAACAAAACGTTTGTTATAGTTGGGAGCTGCTAGCAGGGGGCTTGGGTCAGGGCGGCCTTCAGTTGCCGGAAGGCCTGTTCGCACTCCGGGGACCACAGGACTTGGCGAGGTAGGGATTTCTTCGTCAAGTCAGTCAGGGGTTTGGCCAGGTCACTGTAATGGGGTACGAATTTCCTGTAGTACCCCGCGGTGCCCAGAAAGGCGAGGACCTGGGTCTTGGTCACAGGGGTGGGCCAGTCTAGGATGGCTTCTATCTTGGCAGGCTCTGGCCGTTGTATCCCGCACCCCACCCGGTGGCCCAGATACTGTACTTCGGCCATCCCCACTTTACACTTCTCCGGCTTCAGGGTCAGGTTGGCGTCTCTAATCCGGCCCAGGACTGTCCCTACATGGTCCAGGTGTTCCTCCCAGGTCTGGCTATAGATGGCTATGTCATCCAGGTATGCGCACGCGAACCCCTGGAGGCCATCGAGGAGGCGATCGATTAACCGCTGGAAGGTAGCAGGGGCGTTCTTCATCCCGAACGGCATGACTCGAAATTGGTACAAGCCGAATGGGGTGATGAAGGCCGACTTCGGGGTCGCCTCCTCGGCAAGGGGAATCTGCCAATACCCCTTGCACAGATCGACCGTGGTCAGAAAATGACCCCGGGAGATCTGGTCTAGCAACTCGTCGACTCGGGGCATGGGATAAGCGTCTGTAATGGTACAGTCGTTTATCCGCCGATAGTCGACGCAGAACCTGGTGGTACCGTCCTTCTTGGGCACCAGGACCACGGGCGACGCCCATGGCTGGCCGACGGTTCGATGACCCCCAGCTCCAACATCTCCCGGATCTCGGCCCGCATGGACTCGCGGACCGCTTCCGGGAGCCGGTATGCCGGTTGCCGAAGGGGTCTCTGACCGGGCGTGTCCACTTGATGGATGGCCCGGTCAGTGTATCCCGGAAGAGCCGAGAAAACCCCCGGGTAATCGTGAAGCAGCTGCCGCGCCTGCGCCTGCTTCTCGGCCCCTAACTCCTCCCCCAGCTGCACCTGATCCACCCCGGAAGGCTGCTTGGCTACCCCCGGAAGTTCCACCAACGGGAATAGTTCCGTCTCTTCGGCAGCCGGCGCGCATATGGCGTCCACCGTCTCTGGCCGCTCATGGTAGGCCTTCAGCATATTGACGTGGAACGTCCGCTGGATTCTGGTGTCTGCGCAGCTAACAACCACATAGGTGGTATCCCCCAGCTGGGTTACCACCTTGTAGGGACCTTGCCAGGCCGCCTGCAGCTTGTTCTGCCGCTGTGGCTTCAGCACCAGAACCTTCTGCCCCACCAGGAACGAGCGACTGCAAGCAGCACGGTCGTACCACGCCTTCTGCTGAGCCTGGGCCGTCTCCATGTTCTCCTGTACGAACCCCGCGAGTTCTGCCAAGCGCTCCCGGAGCTTCAAGACATAACCCAACACAGGAACCCCATCCTCCTCCTGTACCCCCTCCCACTGAGCCCTAACCAAATCCAGAGGCCCCCTCACCTGGCGCCCATATAGCAGCTCGAAGGGGAGTAACCGGTGGATTCCTGAGGAACCTCCCGGTAGGCGAACAACAGGTGGGGAAGATCCTTGCTTTCGTGCACAAAGGCCCGGATGAGCTGCTTCAGGGTCCCATTAAACCGCTCGCACAGCCCATTTGTCTGGGGGTGATACGGGGCGCTGTGCAGCGCCCTAACACCACAGAGACGCCAGAGCTGCTGGGTGAGCTCAGCGGTGAACTGGGTACCCTGATCGGATAGGATTTCCCGGGGAAACCCTACCCTCGTGAACACCCGTAGGAGCGCGTCCGCTACGGTGTCCGCCTGGATGTTGGCCAAGGCCACAGCCTCGGGGTACCGGGTGGCATAATCCACCACGGTAAGGATGTACCTCTTACCGGTGGCACTGGGCCGTGGCAACGGCCCAATGATGTCGACCGCCACCCGGCTAAAGGGCTCCTGAATGATGGGCATGGGGCGCAGGGGCGCTTTCGGGTGATCCCCGGCCTTCCCAGTTTTTTGGCAAACTGGGCAGGTGCGGCAATACTCGCGGGTATCTTCGCTGAGGCGGGGCCAGAAAAACGCGCGCGCCAACCTGTGCCGGGTTTTCTTCTGCCCTAGGTGACCTGCAAGGGGAATGTCATGAGCCAAGCGCAACAGTTCCTGTCTAGGGCCCTGGGGAACTACCAACTGCTTCTGGGGCACCTGCTTCTTCTTGGACCCCTCCCTCGCGGTGTACCTATAGAGAAGCCCATCCTCCCACTCTATCCTGTCATTTCTCTTATCGTCGAGGCCTCGTCCGGCCCGATCCCGGTAGCACTGTAACATGGGATCGGTCTGGGTCTGGTGACGAAGCGTCTCCGGGGAGCTCCATGGGGACGGGAGATCAGGTGGGACGGGAAGAGCCGGGACTTGTCGGGGTATGGGGGTCGAGGAGGTCGGGAGGTCGTGGTTGGGATCTCACCTGGGTCCCGATCGGAGTGCCCCTGTCGTGGCGTTGACTCTGCTGCCTAGTGGTTACTGGGGTGGCCGCATCTGTGGAGTAAGAAGAGACCAGCTTCCCCAGATCGTTGCCAAGAAGCACCTCGGCCGGCAGTTGCTTCAGCAACCCCACCCTCACCACTTTCTCCCCAGTCCCCCAGTCCAGATGTACCCGGGCCGTCTCAAGCCGGAGAACCTTTCCTCCGGCCACCCGTACTGCAATGGTGTTGTGCAGACGGTCGTTCGGCGGAACCAAGTGGGGCCGTACCAGGGTAATGGTAGCCCCGGAGTCCCGCAGCCCCTCAGCGGCCCGCCCGTTGATCCACACCGCCTGACGGTGGTGATGACGGTTGTCGTCCGCGGCGGCTTGCACGGGGTCTGCCTCATGTAGCCGCTCCCATTCCTCCGGGGCCTCTGGCCACGGGGTCTCGGTGTCGCAACAATGGGCGGACGACGATGATCTGGCGGGCGGTCGGGTCAGCTCCGGACGGTTGGGGCAATACTGTTTGTAGTGCCCATCTTGGTTACACCCATAACATCGGACATTGGCCAAGTTGTTGGGCCGACTGGGGGGTCGTGCTGCCGGTGTCCGAACTACCGGTGTTGGGGTGGCGGTGGAGCTGGTAGAGCTGGGCGGAAGGGCAGGGATCGCTCCCCCACGGAAACCTTCCGAGTGTCCGTATACTCGTCGCCCAAATGGCCGCTTGCTGCACTGTTTGGGGCTTCTTATCACGCACCCACTCCCGGATAGCGGAGGGGGTGTGCTCGAAGAACTGCTCGAGCAGTAGCAGCTGGATGATTTCAGTTACCGTCTCCGCTCTGCTACCCGAGAACCAGGTGCGTAAGTCCCTCTGCAACCGATGGGCCCACTCGACGTGGGTAGCGCCATTGGGCCGGCGTGAGTTCCTGAACTTCACCCGGCTGGCTTCCGGGGTCACAGCGAACCTGCTCAGCAACGCCTGCTTCACGTGCTTATAACTGGTGGCCTCCTCGTCCGGCACCGTGCGGTAGGCCTCGGCGGCCCGACCGGTCAGCTTACATGCCAGAATCCTCACCCAGTCGGCACGGTGCACTTCGTGCACTTGGCACAGGCGCTCAAAGTCCTGGAGATAGCTCTCTATCTCCTCTTCTGCCTCTCGGAATTCCTTGAACGCCTGAAAAGGCACTTTGCGCCCGGCGGCACGGTCTGAGTGAGGGCTGCTGTTCCGTCGGCCCCGCACCTCCTCCAGCCGCAGCTCGTGCGCCCGCTCCTTTTCCCGCTCCTCTTCTTGGCTGACCTCCCGGATCAGGCTCTGCATGACAGCCTCCGATGGGGCCGTTCCATACATAACGGCCCGCTCCCGCACCTTCCGATGGAAATCGCTTTCTTCGGGCTCGGCGGGGACGGGTGCTGGCGCGATGTCAGCGGGTAACGCTGCGGACGCCGCCTCTTCTTGATCCAGCCTCCGTAGCTCCTCCATCATGGCCTCCCGACTCTTGGAGCCCGGGGTGCCCCCCCGATTCTCCAGCATCCCACGCAGGACGTCCCGCTTGTAGGCCCCGTACCCGGCCATAGTGAGGGTCTCCTAGGGGTCTGCAGAGAGCTTATCCCACCGCTGCCACCAGTATGACGGAATGGGATGTTGTCCGCCTGCGGGTGTGCTCTATCTGCGTTCCCCCGGCGCTTACCGCTGGCCCGACTACCGAGTGACGCGCACTCGGCGTCTCATGCGGCCTGGAGTGACCCTGGGAAAGGGTTATGCGGGCGGTGGAGGGGACCCCTGTGCCGAACCAGCCCGACCACTGAGCACCACGGTACTCAGCGTCTCGAGCAGCTGGTTCACTGACCTGGTGGGTGTGGGGACGTCTGCGGAGCGGCCGGCCGAATTCAGGGATCGGATCTGCCGCGGGGAAATATTCGGATCTTTCAACGGAGGACTTTTCGGATCTGTTGGATATTCGGATCTGTTGAATATTTGGATTTTCAGAATCGGGTGATTCCTCGGATCGGATCGCTCCTCATGGGGTATACCGAAGCGCGGTACGCGGTCCGCGCCTTCGGTTCGGATCCCGGCCGAGTGTTCTTAGAACCGGCGGTCATACGCTGCGCCCCTGTCCTGATGCGAAATGCAGGCACAGGGCGCTCGGTTCGGTTCGGATCTCACCTCGATCTGCTCGGAACGTAAGCTGGACACCGCACCCTGAGACCTCGTGGGGTGCTCAGACAGTATAATGCGGCGGAGAATAAAAGTCATCAGGCGAGGCTGGATGCACTGGTAAATCTGAGTTTATTATTCACATCAAAGACATTTATCAACTT
Organism: Leptobrachium leishanense; assembly: GCA_009667805.1. NCBI lineage: Eukaryota > Metazoa > Chordata > Amphibia > Anura > Megophryidae > Leptobrachium > Leptobrachium leishanense. The sequence goes on along the minus strand of RXON01002031.1, from coordinate 6,743 downwards.
TACACACTTATGAATACAATGGGGATCCCTGCCCGCCCACACATGACCCATTGGTCCTCGCTGGCAGGAGGCACCCGGGCCCCGATCCGCATTGGTGGTTACGAATCGGGGAGTTGCCGATTCGGACCGGATGGTCCGAATCGACCATTTTGCGATTCGACCGGATGGTCCGAATCGGCCATTTCCCGATCTGATCATTCTGACCGGATCCACGAGGCCCTGGGAAAATGGCGACGGGCAAGGCAGACAAAGGGAATTACATTGCACAACACACGGGGACATTTTTATTACGCCACACACAAATTCACATCTATTAAAAGAACTCAAAACTCTGCGGGTGCCACAGCACCTAAGTGTCCATGGCCATAACTGTCACGGTGAACTGCCCCTGGCTGGGGTTGTTGGGCCTTTCCGTGACAACTAGTCTCCAAATTATCAGGAGAATAGATATAAAAAACATAAAATGCAAAAAACAAACAGATAGAATCATAAAAAATGGCAGACTTTGAAGTCTACATTCATTCCTCTAGGGGCCATAGTATCTAAAACAAAAATCCATCTCATCTCTGTCTTAATTAATTTCTCAATTAGATTATCTCCTCGCCAATTCTTTCTCACTTTTTCAATTGCCCAGAATTTAATCCCTCTTGGATTGCATTGATGGTTGTCTCTAAAATGTACTGAAACATTATGTTTTGCATATCCTCTCGTAATGTTACATAAATGTTCATTGATTCTGATATAGAGAGCTCTCGAGGTCTGACCTACGTACTGTAATCCACATGGGCATTCCAGCACGTATATCACATGGGTGGACAAACAGGTAATAAGTTCTTTAATTTTATATTGTATTTTTTCCGAAGATTCAAAGTTCTTAATTAATCTTTTATTATTGCCAGTTTTTCTGCATGAAATGCAATGTCCACAGCCATAAAAGCCTGGGAGTAGACCAAACAGATTCTTATCTCTATTCGCTTTATCATCCCTCTGATGGTTGTGAACCAAATCCATTTTAATTGATTTATTACCTCTATAGATAATTCGAGGTTACTCCGGTAAAATTTTACTGAGAATAGGGTCTCTTTTTAGAATGGGCCAATATTTTACTATTGATTTTTTAATTTTCCTATTATTGGTATTGTAATCCAGAATGAGAGGAACATCTTCTCCTAAATCTTTTTCTCGTTTTTTATATTTCAGGAGAGTTGTTCTATCCATATTTTGAATTTCTTTTCGAGTATTATTCAAGGTATCCTCTCTATAGCCCTTTTCTTTAAAATCCTCGATCAGTTTCTCTGATTGAATGAGAAATTGTTCAGTATCAGTACAATTTCTCATAACTCGCAACATCTGGCTTTTCGGTATCGCCTTTAACCAAGGTGAATAATGGTCGCTTTCAATGGGTATATAGCTGTTTACATTAACCTCTTTAAAGTAGGTCTTGGTCTTAATAATTCCCCCTTCTACATAGATATTGAGGTCTAAAAAATTGACCTGTTGTTTACTGATAACTGAATCCAATTTAATTCCCAATAGGTTCTGATTGAGGTGGGCTATAAACTGTGAAAGACTATCCTCATCACCCTTCCACACAATCAAAATATCATCTATATAGCGCCTATAGAGGACGAGGTTCCGCCCCCAGCCATGCCCCGCCCAGACCACACTGGATTCCCAGTGGGCCATAAAGAGGTTGGCATAGCTGGGGGCAAACCTCGTCCCCATGGCCGTACCTTTTAACTGTAGGAAAAAATTCCCATCATACCAAAAATAATTATTATTCAAAATCAATTGTATACCCTCTATTGTAAATTCTAGCTGGTCCACTGAAAAATTGCCTGAATTACGTAGAAAAAATTCTACTGCTTCACACCCCTCTTTATAGGGAATGATAGTATATAGTGAATTAACGTCACATGTCGCAAAGAGATAATCATTCTCCCACTTAAGTTCTTGTAGAAGCTGGAGTACTGAAATCGTGTCTTTTAAGTGTGCCCTAGTTTGTACCACCAAAGGCTGCAACAAATGGTCTATATATTCGGACGTCCTACAGGAAATGGAATTAATTCCAGATACTATAGGACGTCCAGGTGGATTGAATCTATCCTTGTGGACTTTTGGCAAATAGTAAAAGACAGGAATACGCGGACATTTGATATTCAAATATTTAAATTCTTGTTCATTTAGAATACCACTGTCCTTACCCTTCTGTATATATTCGAAGAAAATTTCTTTAATCCTATTTGTAGGGTCATTCTCTAATTTACGATAAGTGAGGGGGTCATTTAGAAGTCTCATGGTTTCATTATGATATTGTTCTTGATTAAGAACTACAATTCCCCCTCCTTTGTCTGCGGGCTTGATTATTAGCGTTTCATCCCTTTTAAGTTGTTTCAGCCCTTCATCCGAAAACGGAAATACGTCACACTGAAGTCAACCAATCACAGGTGGAACGCAGGTGAACCGCACGCCGAATACATGCGTTTTTTTACATGGATACAGACTATATAAGGGGTAAGATGGCTCCTGGGGGACTTTTTATTATATTTTTTGACTGAGGAAGCCTGCAGTAGCAGGTGAAACGCGTCTCACACTTTATACACCTACTTTGGTGTTTTGTTATTTAATAAATTTTTTATTGTTCTTCATATTGGCCATTTTTATCATTTATTATTTTTATTTTATTTATTATTTTTTCATTTACCTCTATACCTGATACATCTCTGTGCATTGGGTTGCACTGTTCTACGGCGGAGCTGTGTTCCAGCGGAAATCCAATATCGAGGATGGACCCCCTCTGATTAGCGGTCCCAGGCGCCTATACAGAGCCACTTTCAATAGAGGCTCTGTAACACGTGAGTGCAATCCTCTCTGGATTTTTTATTCTTAATTAACCTACAGTATTACACTATTATTGATTTCTTTCTCGAGATCATAAATATACTTCCGGTCCAAAGTTACTATCAAGCCTGGAGGAATAAGGATTGTGAACTTCTTTTCCTGTTGATGGGTGGAGCCCCCCAGAAGAGGCTTAAAGGCATACATTTGGAGTCTCGCAGACTCCCTGTTTGTGAGTGGAAAATCTCATTTTTTTCTGATCTTTTGGTGTATACTGATACTATGCAATGAGATTCTCCTTTTGTCTCTTTTAGAATTCGATGACATTTAACAGATTTACTATTCTACTGAAAGAAATAAGAACAAGGGAAAGAAAGAAAAATAGACCTTCTTTTTGTCTTGTCTTTTCATCCTATATATATTAAGATACATGTGATCTTTGTTTAACCTTTAGCGCTCCTATTTCACTGTATAGTGATTTCTTTCTGCATTCTATTTTTGGAGTGAAGGATACACTCAACTAGTGAGCTGCTTAAAAGTATATTGCTTTGCTATTTGATCTAACTATACAGCGCCCTCACACTACAACCTTCGGGTTTTCTTTTTCTTCTAATTGTTTCATCCTATCTAGTGTGGGCAGCTTATTTGGGATAACATGGAATTTAGAAATAAATTCGGTATTAATACCGGTATGATATTCTCTAATGCATTATCTGGGACAATAGATACAACTAATCTTACAGACCCTAGGGAATTTAAAAAAACTACGAATAAATTAGAATATCTACTTAAAAAAGAAATTCGATTAAAGTGGGATATTATCACTTTGGATCAATATCTTAAGGATAAGATCACACCACGGGGTCTAGGTGGCAAAAAGATCCATCGCCAGATATGATAAGTGATGAATTCATACAAGTATGGTGTAATATGCTGGAGAATTTCTCCTTTCAAATGATTGAGACCATCATACAAAGGAGAAAGGGTCTCCTAAACGATCTAAACGTTGAGATAGAGCTATTACATGATAAGATAAGCACTGTAATAAGTGAACAGGAGAAACATGATTTGTTTGTTAGAATTGAAACCAGTTTACAAAAACTGGAAAAAGATGTCATTACTAAAAAGAAAAGCAAATATGCTAGAGATTTACGGGATTATACAAGTAAAAAGATATGGCTGTTCTATCCACCTATTTCTGAGATCCAGATTGAAGAAAATGAAGTTAAATCTTCTATAGAACAGCCCTATCGTGGTAGAAATCCTACTAGCCCTGTGAGACCAGTGTCTAAAGGCAACTTAAACTCTGGAGACGAGATGGTAGTAAGGAGAAAGGTATGTCCCCCTAGAAGGACCAGCGTTCGGTCCAGGGGACAGGTATACAAAGAACCTGCCGCTTGGAGCCCTGCTGGTCCCAATAGGGAGACATATGCCTCAAGAACCACTAATTATCAATCCTCCTACAGGAGAAATAACGATGGTTATCCAACTACTGAATGGCAGAGAATAGGGAGACCAGCTCCAGCTACTTATAATAGAAGACGTACTTCGTACATGTTTAAGGCCCAAGTGCCTTTTCAGCGTGCCATTTGATTTTGTCCTGACATGTAGATGGGGATTTTGCAGTTTATGTAGTTTAGGTGCTGTTCCAAAGAGCATTGTTACAGTTTTGTCAGTATTTAGAAAAAGTTTGCTATCTGTGATCCACTTTTCTACCTCTGTGAATTGTTCTTGCAGCACGGCCTCCAGCTGCGGGAGATTTGGTTTGCTGGTATAGATTACTGTGTCGTCTGCGTACATGTGTACAGTTGAAGCTTTACAGACATTGGGCAGATCGTTTATGAATATTGTGAATAGCAGGGGGCCAAGTATCGAGCCTTGGGGTACACCGCACGTGACTGGGAGGGGAAGGGAAGTGCTGTCAGAAATGGACACAAATTGAGACCTGTCAGACACATATGATTGGGAACCAGGTTAACGTACTATCACCAATACCAGAGTTTTTAAGTTTTTGTAATAGGATGCCATGGTCTACTGTGTCAAAAGCCTTGGCAAAGTCAAGGAAGATGGCTCCAGTTAGATTTCCTTGTTCCATGCCCGCTTGGATATCATTACAAACTTTTAAAAGGGCAGTTGTAGTTGAATGGTTTGGACGAAAACCTGATTGATCTGGGGTTAAATAGTTCTGATACTGATAATAATCACGTAATTGAGTGTAGACACATTTTTCCAGAATTTTTGACATTACAGGGAGCAGTGATATTGGGCGGTAGTTGGATACCAAAGTATTGTCTCCACTTTTATGGATAGGTACCACCCTTGCAGTCTTCCAGAGTATGGGTATGTATCCAGTCGCCAGTGATTCATTAATCAGGGTTGCGACAGGTTTAGCAATTGCTGGTGCACTGATTTTCAGCAGCATTGCTGGGATTTGATCAGGTCCAGACTGGTATTTCATTTTTTGGTTACGGAGAAGTTTAGTGATTGCACTGACAGGCACAGGCCTAAAACTGAATAGGACTGGGTTATGGGGTTTTTGCACTGTTGGTGGGTCCTGACCTGCGTGTGGCCTTTCTGATTGCGTTTCATTTCCTAGCTTAGCAATGAGGGTGGTGGCGCATCCAACAAAATAATTATTAAAAGCATTTGCTACATCTAGGGGGTGTTGTACAGTTTGGTTGTTTACTTTTTTTTTTTTGAAATTCTGTATTTTATTAAGTTTTATAATATGACAGTACAATCAATACGATGCATAAATCAGATGAGGTTGTTTACTTTTAAAGCAGCTGGTTGGGAGTGGCTGGGGGGTGCTTGTATGTTACTTATGATTTTCCAAAAATTTCTGGGGTTTGATATGTTATTGTTTAAATTTTCATTGAAGTATTGGGCTTTAGCCATTTTTTGTTTCTTTTGTGCATTCATTCCGGCATTTTCGGTATTCACAGTGATCGTTCATGGATCCAGTACTCTTGAACTTTGACCACAGGGAGTCTCTAAACTGGTACATATGCGTGAGGTCAGCTGTAACCCAGGGGAGATGGGCCCCTTTTACTCGCACTTTACGTAGCGGGGCATGGGAATTCCAGACTTGCAGGAGCTCAGACTGAAAGTATTCAACTGCACAGTCTAGGTCTGGGATTAGGTTTAGCCTGTACCAGGGGAGCTGTATGAGATCACTTAGGAAGGATTCAAGAATAAATTTCTAGCGTGCAAATTTCTTGAAAGACCTGGTGGTTATTACCTTTGGGGGAGATTTCAAGGCCTTTATTTTGCGCACGCAATACACTAGACAATGGTCACTAAAGCTATTAGCAAGAACGCCTGCCTCCTGTATTCTATCAGGAGATGAGGAGAGAATCCAGTCCAGCAAGGTATGGTTAGGGCTTTTCATATTAATGCGAGTGGGGGAGGAGATTAATTGAGTTAGCTGCAAAGTTTTAAACAGTGTGCAGTGTTTATTGTTTTTAGGATTTAGCCAATCTGTATTAAAATCGCCGAGGACCAGCAGTTCACTTTTTTGGTTTTGGGCAAGTAGGTTATTAAGGATTTGAGTTATGTCAGAGAGGGAGTGCACTGGAGAGCTCGGTGGACGATACAACCCAGCAACAATGATTGATTTACTGAATGGAATCTCAATTATACCAGAGAGGAAATCAAAGGTGACAGAGCTAGAAGTCTGTAAGGGGGTGAACTTTATGGACTCCTCAACATAAATAACAATTCCCCCTCCTCTCTTTGCTCTGTCTTTTCTATAACATGAATACCCCTGTATTGATATGGCAGAGTCTGGTACTTTTGGGGTTAACCATGACTCCGTGAGCACAAGGACTTTGGGTTTGTAATAGCAGCACCAAGCCTGAAGCTCATCCAATTTAGGGAGTAAACTTCGGATGTTACAGTGCACA